>CAEFZY010069472.1:0-23280 GCA_903066815.1 Brachyrhaphis roseni
TATATATATATATGTTCTCTGAGGGATGTATAGTGAAAGATCATGAAAGGAAAGATCCTTGACGGTTTCATTAAAGTCTTGATGTTTTCTGGTTACACTGCCCCTTGCGTCCTGTAATAAATTGCTTGTGTTTAAATGTTTGCAGGTTATGGCTCAAAAGGGAATAAAGGAGGCGTTTGTGAGTAATCTCAATGGGACCAGTTTGGGAGAAGTGACTCTTGGATCATTTCTCGCTCCAGTTTGTCTCATCCACAGAGCGTTCATCTTAGTCCTCTACTACCAGGCCAAAGGGACTCTACCGCTACCACGTCCACTGATTTCCCATCTACTCCTTGATTTTTCTCTGCTCGTCCTTCCCCTCGTATTGTCATGCACAATTCTCAGCGATGTTCTTCTGCAGGTCATCGTGTGCCTAACTTTTATTTCAGCTTGCGTGCTCTGCTACATCTATCGTACCAGCTTCCAATCCTCTGCTCTGCAGCCACAGAAGATCGTCAGCAACTTTCTTCAGAGCAGCGTTCAGTTCCACCAGGTCCCCTTCGTGACTCTCTTCAGAGTATTTGCAAACGTGAAAACGGCCATCAGCATCCTCGCTGTTGACTTCAGCATCTTTCCGAGGCGATATGCGAAGACGGAGACCTACGGGACAGGAGTTATGGACTATGGAGTCGGGGCGTTTGTTTTTGCAAATGCACTTGTCAGTCCTGAGGCACGGAGGAGGGAAGTCACGGGATCCAAGATGAGCCATGTTACAAAGCAGATCCTGTCAGTCTGGCCTCTGCTTGCTCTCGGTGTGGGGCGGCTGGTGAGCATCAAAATGACCGGCTATCATGAGCACGTGACGGAATATGGCATCCACTGGAACTTCTTCTTCACGCTGGCCATCGTCAGAGTCCTAGCTTCTGTTCTTTTGGTTGTTTTACCAGTTGGACAGTCGTGGCTCTTTGCCCTTCTGATCAGTGGGTGTTATCAGTTCGCCCTGGAAACAACTGAACTAAAGACCTTCCTGATGCACAATAGGGACAGAGGAAAGGATTTCGTGCACGCTAACAAGGAGGGCATATTCTCCATAGCCGGCTATGTTGCCATCTATCTCGCAGGAGTTCAGATAGGACTCTATGTGATGCAACAAAGACATCAAGTCAAAGATTGCCTCAAGATGCTTTTCACCCTCTCCCTAGGAAGTTTGCTGTCGTACGGCGCTTTGTTCGCATGTCAGACACTCGTGGAGCCGGTCTCTCGCCGCTCGGCGAATTTGCCGTTCGTCATCTGGAGCGTTGCTCAGTCGTTGTTTTTCATGTCCTGCCTAGGTCTGGCCGACATAGTCATACTGTTCTCCAAAGGAGCGTCCGCCTGTCGCTTTCTACCGTCGTCCATGAACTTTCTGGAGAAGAAGACAGATCCTCCGGTTTCCAGAAGCAGAGTTGAAGTGGAGAGACTCTGCCTCATCCAGGCCGTCAGCAGGAATCAGCTGGTGTTTTTTCTGCTCTCCAACGTCATGACCGGAGCGACCAACTCTCTCGTGGACACGCTCAGCTGTAGCAGCTCATTTTCAGTGTGTGTTTTACTGTCATACATGTTTGTGAACTGCCTTGTTATATATGTTTTGCACATCTGTGAAATTACAGTGAAATTCTGGTAATGTTGCACCATTTTCCTCATAGTTTATTTGAAGCTTGAGTTACTCGCACTGAAATTCAGAACAATGGCAAACATTGAAGATGGAAGAAAATGATATCTGTATAGAGTTAGTTTTTTATTTGTGCTTGTTTATGGTGATATTGTCTTAAATGTTTTGTGTTTGTATATTTGGGGGACTTACAAAAATAAAGCCTCGTGAGAAAAAGAACTGTTATTTTTTTATGGACGAACCAAAAGGAACCTGAAATGTAACAATAACTGAAGCTTGGGATATTTTTATACTTAACCTAGCTTTAAACGTCTCCAAAACTGATTTGCATGTCATGTGTGTTCTTTGGTCTCCGTAAAGCTGTTTGTTTACTAATATTTTAACAAATGTCTGTATTTATACTGAAAATAAATGTTGTTCAGGTGGAGTCTATTTGCTTATTAGCTGGCTTTGGAAGGCAATGGTAACACTTTAATTAGGGGTGTTAAAATAAAGAGTGGTAAACACTTGTCATGTTTTCTTTCTAAAAAATTTTGGAAACTATTTATTATTTTCCTTCCATTTTGACATTTTCCACTACAACTCTGCACCACAAGCAGGAAGAAAAAGGCCCTGAAAACACAAACTGGAGATTTTGGTAGTAATGTGACAAAATGTAGAAAATGTCAAGTGAGAATATACTGTATTTATGAAAAACTAAAATATCTTAGGTTAAAATTGTGCTTTTTCATAGATTTATAATTTGCATTTTATATGCCATTTTTGATATATACAACTAAATTCTGCACTTAGTATATGATACTTTTACTAGCAAAAAAAGTGGAGAGCTGTGAATCACAACAATGTCAAAATACATTTCGCAATAAATTAAATCGAAGTTATTCTTTCATCAACGGGCAGTTTATTCTGCTCACCTGCGCCCCCTGGAGGCAGTGCGTAACACATCATTCGTATTACGTACCAATGTGTGGGAAAGGGGGGGGCAAAGGTGAAATCAGTAATGAAGATTCCGCCACCGCACCAGGCTCACTAACTGTCGCACTTGTTTATTTTTGAGATAAGTTCCAGACGGCGGTAAGTAGAAATTGTTCAAAAGTTCAACTATGCGTATTTGTTCTTTACGAAGACACCATTCTGTTGTCAGTATTGTCGGCATATTTTTTAAAGAAACTCGCGGCTGTCGCTAAGTAGCTACTCATAGTTCCAACTTTCTATTAGCTTAGATTAGCTCGCTAACGCTAGCCGTGGGGGGCAGCGATGTTAACAAGCAGGTTAGCCAGGTTTGCTATCACCGACAGGGCGAAGTCAAGCTGGAATAATTCTCCAACCTACCTTTGATGGCGGAAGGGACACCATTTGATAAACAACAGTGCGCCCAAATTCAACCGAACGGCATATTTGATTTCGGAAGTTGTTTTGTGAAGTGCAGTTAGCTAGCAGGCTAACTTGGAAATCAGTAGGTAATTGTTTAAAAGGCAACAGATACAGGTGAACGTTCCAAACGCGGCTTTGTAAGCTGTACAATGCTAGAAATGCATTTTGTAAAGCTAATAACTTAGAAATTTCCCAGAGCTTTTTTTTTCCAGGTTGTTTGCTAGCTTAGCAGGGCAAATCTGGGTCAAGATAACCATGCTAGCTACTTTAGGAGTGGCTATAACTGTAGTTTGCAACGTTTGGTGATTTTGTTTATATTTTAATGCATACTCTTGTGATTAAGAACCCCAAAGACAAATTCTTAGTTCCAAGATTATATCAGCCCCCAATGATCTGGAGCAGGTAGGGTAGCATTAGCCTGGAGGAGCTTCTGCTCAGGGTTTGATGTAGTCATTCTGTCTCATTCCCTGCACATAATTCTGTCTTTTGTACGTGTGTGTGACCTGCAGGTGAGCTGATCTACAGCACAGAGAAGACATGGCACGCCTGGTAGCAGTTTGCAGGGAAGGCGAGGAGGATTACCCGTTTTTGGCGAGACAGATTCCCCTGTATATTGATGACACACTCACGGTAGGTCCTCATAATCACAGAGAACACATCAAATAGCAATTAGGAAGACAGACTCTTATGAGTCACCCTGTGAAGTACAAGCAGAAATAGAGCTAAATCAGCATAGTTTCTGCCCAACACAACTCTGATTATTTTTTTTATGACTTTCTGAAATAAATGGGTATGGTTTCAGTTTTGTGGTTTCTTTTTTCTTTTTTTTTTTTTTCATTTTCACGTTGAGGCATGTTCAGGCTGTGCTTGAAAGGATGTTGAAGTCGTAAAGCCAAGATCGGATTGTGTTCTTGACAAAGACACAGCCGTACCCTGAGTACGAACAGTCTGAAATTAAACTGCTGATCTGAATACCAAACTAATTACTTGTGCCTCTGTCAGTATGGATGAAATGTGACCGTGGAGTTTCTGATGTGTCATTACCTGTTGTTTTAATGGTTGTCAGATGGTGATGGAGTTTCCTGACAGTTTCATGGACGCTGAAGGCTCTGACATAGTCCTTGCTCATTGGAAGCAATTTTCTGAGGTAATTTCACACAATTTCTTCTACTCTGGCAGACATGCACACACAAAAATCAAAGCCTAAAGGATGTTATTTGTGTGTATTTAGTAAAGATGCGTATATGTTTCTGCCCCAATTATTAAAAATTCTAGATCGGGTATCGGTAACAATAGGCAGATCTACTAAGTCTAATTCTGTGCTTTGAGTGACTTCATGTTTTATTTTTACATTATAATTATAATTTGCACCGTTTGAGCCACTTGAAAGAAGATTTGTTTCAGTTTATTTTTACATGTTTAATCAAGGTAGCCAATTTTTCTGTCAGTTTAATTATTATTTATTGTACATTGGCTGTTATCCTGCTAATTGCACTGACTGAACAGAAGTTGTTGTTTTTTCCATGTTTGACCAAGTTTGTGAAACTATTGTTGTATGTAAGGCTACATGCAACACTTGCATACAATTAACAATTTGCAACTCAGTACATTTATGTCTATGTTTAGAAAAAAGAAAAGTTATAAGTTAATTCACCGACGGTTTTTTTTTGTATCGAATTGACCGATAATAGACCTTAGATATCAGTATCTGTATCGGAAGTGAGGAAAACTGGATCTCTGCATCGCTAGGATTTAGTGTGGAGGACAAATAGATGACCGTGTCATTTGATTTTTTCCATAGTATTATTCCAAGCTGAAGCAGCAGGACCTGAATGTCACCTTTATGGTGTCGTCCAGAGAAGTGTACAGCGCGCTATCCCAGCTGGTGCCGTGCGTGGGCTGCAGACGAAGTGTGGAGCGCCTCTTTTCTCACTCAGTGGAGACGGGGAACCCAGCGCTGGAGCCCCTCACAGTGAAGCCCAAGGGCATGCTCACTGTCACCAAGGCTTGTTTGGCAGACATGAAGAAGCTTTATACCCTGTTCTACATCCAGGGGTGAGAGGAAAAATCTTTTCTCTTTATTTTTACATCGATAGTAGTACAGCAGAAAACACAATGTTCACTGTTCTCCCCTTTCTAGTTTTTCTCCATTATTTTTATTGTGATGACATTGATTATTTTTAATAACTGTTAGAAAACATGTATATTTAGACTTAAAAAGCGTAGGTCTGATATTACAGGGCCTTGCTTAAGTGTTTGGTTTTTGTTTTTTCAAGAACTATAGAATTGCCTTTTGCTGCAGCTACAAGTGTTTAAAGGAACAGTGCCTATAAAACTTATTCACCCCCTTGGATGTTTTACCCTTTTATTACTTTTATAAGTCAATCCTGAGCAGCAAAATTTTGCTTTTTTAGCAAAATTGTTTTTTGTAAAAATCCTTGAATGCCATAGTGAAAGATAATTTCTGCAAAATGACAAATAAAAATGTTTAGCATAAATATTTGCCCCATTCAAGTCCGCATTTAGTAAATGCACCTGTGGCTGCATGGAGTCTGTGTGGATAAGTCTTTATCAGGCTTCTCATCTGGATGCTGCAGTTGTCCATTCTTCGTTGCAAAACTGTTCAAAGTTTGTCAGGTTACCTGGGGATCTGCTGTGAACAGCTCTTTTCAGGTCCTACCACAAATTCTCTGTCAGACAGAGGTCTGGGCTTTGACTAGGCCACTCCAGAACCTTGTTGTCTTCAAACAATTTCTGTGTAGCTTGAGCTGGATGCTAAACATGTTTTTCAGTGGGGATGGTGTTTTTATTGTGATGTGCAGAGTTTGGTATATCCCCAACATGGCGTCTTTCTTGATGGCCAAAAAGCTCCATCTTGGTCTCATCAAACCAATTAACTTTCTTTGACTTGACCGTGGAGTCTCCTTGAAGCGGTGGATTGCCATTTTTTCATTAAGCTTTGATTGGTGAATACATTGAGCTGGTTTTCAAGGAAAGTGTAAGACTACAAGATGTCAGAAAGCTGGTAGAAAAAGATTCCAACAGAGATGCGTTTATCATTGCAACATGAGGTGATTCTAGGGAAGTACTGAATACAAATGCTTTCCACATATTTAAATAAAGAGAACCATGTTTTCTTTCACTTCAGGTTCACAATTATGGACCAATTTGTTTCTGCCTTGCATAGAAAGTCAATGAAATTATAAATAGATTGAAAGAATGTGAAAAAAAGTTCAATTATTACAATAACGGTTGTGTTTTTTTCTCTTTTGCAGGTCAAAGTTAAATGACATGATTGACGCCATTCCAAAAAGTAAAAAGAATAAGCGCTGCCAGTTGCACTCCTTAGACACTCACAAACCTAAACCCCTGGGGTAAGTAATGTTCTTATTGTCACATTTTTGGTTTTATAAGTTTTATTCACTTCTGTTTTTATGAAGAATGCGGTAAATATGTCTAGCAATTTACAAAAATGTTGTTTTTCTTATTATTTTGAATAGTCAATTCAGTGGAAAACAAACAGCTAAGATATTTGGTTTGGATACTGAGGGTGTACTTGACTTTGTAGCTGTCAGAGCTGTGCATTACATGTTATAACACTGTTATTAATGCTCCAGGGGAAGTTGGATGGATGTGTGGGAGCTGATGTCTCAAGAATGCAGGGACGAGGTGGTCCTCATCGACAGTACCTGTCTGCTTGAGACGCTGGAGACGTACTTGCGGAAACACAGGTACTCCGTCGTAACCAGACCATTTACTTACCAAATATTTACTCATCCGCCATAAGACGGTGGTTTTGTGATTGAAGAGAAACCGACTGGCTTGCGACTTCCAACAGGTTTTGCACAGACTGTAAGAATAAAGTGATCAGAGCATACAACATCCTGGTTGGAGAGGTGGACTCCAGTGAGGAGAAGGGATACTGTGCCGCTCTATACGAGGGTCTCTGTTGTTGCCCCCATGAGCGGCACATCCACGTGTGCTGCGAAACGGACTTCATTGCTCACTTACTCGGCAGGGCAGAGCCTGAGTTCTCAGGAGGTTACGAGTAAGTTGGATTTATGCTCGTGTTTATCATTTGGTGAATGCGTTATGATTGGGGATGCAAGTTATCAATTTATGAGTTAATCTAAAGCTGAATGATCTTTTATTGGCAAATGATTAATTGATAGGTGGCCATTTTTTGTAAAAACTTTTTGGTATTATGTTTTTTTTCTGCGTTTTGCTCTCCGCTTCTGTCTTCAAATTCTTGCCTTCATAGCACATCAATAACTTTTGGTTGAGATTTTGTTTGGACCGCTTCTCTTTTCTCGTTCCGTTATGGCTCCGCCATCTTTGATTTTGTATCACCTGGCTCTACTTAAGGATGACCAGCGACGCCCTCTGCTGGGTGGCGGCCAAACTACAACACTAAAAGAAGGTCTAAGTGGACAGTATTAGTTAATCAATTGGAACTAATTTTAATCTAATACAGCATTAATTGGAAATTGATGGATTATTTGTTTACACCCATAATTATGAGTAAATAAAAGGTGTGTTATACTTTAATCCTGTCAGGAGTTTTAGGAAATGAGCTAATATATATTGTTCTGGCTTGTGCTGGTTTTTTTCCCCCCAAGGCGCAGAGAGAGACACGCGAAAACAATTGATATTGCACAAGAGGAAGTTCTGACCTGTCTGGGCATTCATCTCTATGAGCGGCTGCACAGAATCTGGCAGAAACTACGAGCTGAGGAACAGACATGGCAGATATTGTTCTATCTGGGTATCGATGCACTACGGAAAAGCTTTGAGGTATTCCTTGTTCACTTTGAGGACACCGCACAGTTTTGCCGCTCTGCGTTTAACCGAGTGTTTTTCTGACCTCCAGATGGCAGTGGAGAAGATGCAGGGCATCAGTCGGCTCGAGCAGTTTGTGGAGGAACTGTCAGAGGAGGAGAGAGCCAAAGAACTGAAACTGGAGAAGAAGAGACAGAAACGGAAAAACCGACGCAAAAACAAGTGTGGTTTCGATATGTCTGAACAGGAGGCAGAGAACAAGGAGAAAATCCTGGATGAGGTTAAAATTCTGAGTTCACACAGCGCTAATGGGCTTTAATATAAACCAACAGTTCTGAATTTCAATGTGTTTGATTTGGTGTCACAGGGTTCCTTTGATTCAGTTGAGGACAGCTGTAAGGCCTGTGGTAGCCACGATGAGGAAGAGGAAGAGGCTGGATGTGAAGACACAGTGACCACCAGCAGAAACGCCTCCTGTAACTGCTCAGATAACACCAAGCGAGGTATAATCATTTACACAATATATATATATATGTATATATATATAAGTCCTGCTGAGTGTAAATTTAAAGAGAAATAACAAATTGGGTCACAACGTTGTCCTCAGATTTGTCCCACAACAGTAATGGCAGCGACTGCGGCTATTCATCAAGTATGGAGGGCAGCGAGATGGGATCACGAGAAGGCTCCGACGTCGCCTGCTCTGAGGGCATGTGCAACCACGAAGCAGGTCCAGGTTAAACACACACAGATATTCATCACAGATATTTTACCCTGTATGTAAAATGTTGTCCCTCTGATCTCACAGTCTGCTCTTACTTATCCTCTGAAGGGGATGACCCAAACGTCCACCACTGTGTCGAAGACAAAGAGGAGGACGGGACAGACAGCTGTGTGGACTGCTGGCCGCACTCTGAGGAAAACAGTCAGTGCAAGAGTAAAAAGAAGAAGAAAAAGGGCAAGAGCTGCAACGATCAGGTGAGGCAACAAACTGAGGACCTGCCAGTTTGTTGAATGTAGAGTATTCAGCCATGTGTTCAAGGTAAAACTCTAATGTTCCCTCAGGAGCCAAAAACCGAAGGTTGTGCATCGGATGGGAATACCACAGGCCACAATCTGACATCAGCAAACACTTGTCGAACCAAAGAAATTTTTTCCTCCTTATGTGGCGATAAACTCGCTAACATTGCACTACGGTCGCCATGGGCAGTCCATCAAAGCAACCTCAGCCTTCACATGAGGCCTACAAAGACAAATTTAAGTTTGGTGGAACTCCTGGTAAGATTATTATTATTTTGCCCTGTTCTGATCATCATCAGTAGAAAAGTAGTAATTAACTTTATATTTAACATCGGAAGTACTAGTTATGAATCTACTGTTCAGATTGCACAACAGGATTATTGTAATTTTATTTTTTATTTTAAAAATAAAATCACAAGAATAAAGTCATATTATGAGAATGAAGTCGTAATATTCGGACTTTATTTTCTTGGCGTGGCTCTAATACTCCATAAGATTTGGATCATACATGACCATCTTTTTTCTTTTCTTTTTTTTTCCTTGATCAGGACGATTCCGAGTTAACTTCCGATGAAGAGAGCGGTCTGACGCAGGATGAAATCCAGGCATTTCTAGAACAGAACCAGTCCTTCTACAGCAACCGCCACCAGTACCGACAGCTCCTCAAGGAGAAATTCACCAACTACTGCCATGCCACTGAGCGGAGCAAGCGAGTCTGTGGAAAGTGGTTCGCCACGACCAGCGTCAAGTAACACCATCGTCCCGTGGAAAATTTAAAAGCACTCGTGACCACTGCTGCAAGGTTGTTATAAAAAGATACATTTCAGATGTATCCTTCGGTGTCTTGTTGGGTCATTTCTTTAAAATCAACGTGATTTATGAATTTTTTTTTCTCTTTGACATCTTTGATTCTTTTGCACTTGTACACTGACACAGTTGTTCATCTCTATTTGCCACATTCATACATGTTAGTTGTTCTCTTTGACCAAGCCTAGCTATTTATTGTTGGTCTTGTGTAGGGTTTCGGGGTTATAGCACAGTGGAATAAGAAATCAAGTTTTGCAAGCTGTGATATTAGGGAAGAATTTTAGTTGTCTTATTTTTATTTTTGTTTCCATTTTTTCTCTCTCTCTCTTCTTTATGGTGACACTTCAGTGTAGTGCTTACAGGTTGCACCATGAAATGTGTATAGAAGTATAAATATAAAAATTTTACAGAGAATAAACATCCATTTGTAATAAATTTGGGGTGTGTTAAGAGCGTAATGTTAAGAAAAATTTACTAAATAAAGAGTATTTATTAATATGGATTATAAATGTGTTTTTTTCCCCCCCCTCTAAATATGAATTTTTCCTCACAATATACAAAACTTATATGCAGTTTTGCAAACCAATTTTTATAGCCAAAAACAGGATTTTCTATTTTTTAAGTACAGTTGTGTACAAAATTCTACCAGTTATAAAGAAATGGCTCAAAATTTCTCAGCAAACCCATTTATTGTATAAACTCCAACTGGAAAGACAACAATCAGCATCTATGACTCTGAAAAACCTTGAATAATGAGCTACAGAAACACTTAGCTTCCCTTTGGGATCAATAAAGTATTTTTAAAATGAACTGAAACAAAATACAGCAGGTTTCACATCAGCTGACTGTTTCCTATTGGTCTTATCTAAGGCGTGAAATTTGTGAAACTTGTTTTAACTATATACTTTTGGTTAGTACTGCTTTTGGAGTTGTTGATTTCGAGGACAGAAAAGTCAAAGTTCCTATTTTATTTTATTGATCAGTCTTCAATTTTTACACAGTGACTTAGTTGGGATGTCCCATATAGCAGGAATCTGAAGCTCCAGTACTTGAAGGCCCTTGTCTTCCAACCTTTAAGTGTGAGTCTGCTTCAACAAAACTGAATGAAATACTTTGGTCATTAGCAGGACTTTGTAGAACTTGATTTCATTCAGGAAAGCCAATTCAATAATTTGTTTTTAAAGGGGCGGTATTGTGTATTTTCCAGGCACACGATGCCATTTTATTGCACAATCAAACAACTGTTAACTTCAGTTGTTATAAAAAGACTATAGATCTAATATGACTTAAAATAAATGTAACTTCTTCAAATTGGTCCTCTGTCTCTTTAAAAACTCCTGCTTTTTCTGAAACTCGGGAAGTCATCATGACATCACTCCCCTAGTAAGCTTTTAACAATGTTTTTACCAGCGTTAGACAGAGAAGTAGCTCATATAATGAGCTCAGTAGATGCGCAATTCCACCAGGTGTTTGCTAATTGCTGCCGCTACTCTGAAGGAACTAAATAAGGGAGGAGCTGCGCCTCAAAGGCGGAGCTAGGTCCAACCAGGCGTTTTGCACAGTTGAACGGTTGCCATGGGAAATTAAAGCATTTCTCAAACTGAAAGAATCAAAGCAACATTCCAGATATGTTTTTTGATGGAATAACATGATGTAACATGATGTAAATCTCAAAATGTTGATTTTACATAATACTGCCCCTTTAGGTGTGTTCAGACAAGGATGCATTGAAAGGTTGCAGAACACCAACCCTTGAGGACAGAAGTTTGAAACTTGTGCCTAACAGAATGCTCCGAACAAATCTATGAATCCCCTTCAGGACTTTATTCAGACATTTGAGCCTTTTACTAATTCTGTCAAAACAGCTGGAGGGATTACAGCTAAAAACATATTGGCAGCATTGTGGATCTCCACTTTATAAATGCATTAAGAGAGGGATAAAAAGAATTAGTGATCTGACATAAATCCAGTTCCAGATTAAAATGACAGTAAAAATGTAATACAGTTCTAACAATCAGTGCCAAACGTCCCTCTGTTGGAGAACAACTTGGTAAATAAAGTAACTTATTAATATCTCAGCTAGCTGTATAGACCAGTTCATGAATCTCTGCATCAGCTCACTGTTTGTGAGTAAACCTCAGAAAGTTTCTATTGAGTTTATAAAGCATGAAATGTTCTTTGGCTGTAATACCTTTCTGAGTCAAGTGTGAACTTCATAGACCATCATATCATCAGAGACCAGGGTTAGATTAATACCTAATAAATCATATGGTTAATTTGTCAGCCTATTCTACTCCCACGTCTTTGAAAGTTTAATTTTCGGTTAAAGAAATAAAACAGGCTGTCCAGGAATGTGAACAGTGGCTCACATTCCTGGACAGCCTGTACTGATGTTAGTACCCGGCGCATCCTCACTCTGCACCGGATTTAAGCAGACTGAGCATTTATTCATGTTACATTTCATTTTAGTAGAAATTTTAGGATTTTGGGTGGGAGAAACTAGTAATCAGAAAGTTTTATGTTAATTAAATATTCTTACTTTGGTTTTGACAAGCAGGATTATTTTGAAAAAAATATTCTAAGCTATGATGTGAAGGATGAATGACCCAGTTGTG
Source organism: Brachyrhaphis roseni (assembly GCA_903066815.1). Lineage (NCBI taxonomy): Eukaryota > Metazoa > Chordata > Actinopteri > Cyprinodontiformes > Poeciliidae > Brachyrhaphis > Brachyrhaphis roseni. The sequence continues at coordinate 12,226 of CAEFZY010069472.1, forward strand.
CCCCTTCTTCTCTGTAATAGATTAAGTACAGATGAACTAAAAGATTGATTTTTTATTTTATTTTAAGATTTAAAGGAATTGGCAAGTATGCTGGAAGAATGTAAATAGTAATTTTTTTTATTTGATTGTTGTGTTAACAGAGTTATAATCTGATGCCAAGACTTTAATCTTTTTGTATTTTAACTCAGTTTGTTCACAAAACACATTTTAGCAGATAATAACTAATTATCAGATTGCCTTTAAGCTCAGCTAACTAAGTCTGGCCCGCCTTCCTGGATCCACTAAATTTGTTTACAAGTTTAGGGCCCCAAATGAAATTCTGCTTAGGACCCCATATAACCTTGGGGCAACACACTTTATAAGTTTAAACACTTTCTGGGGGCATCTCTGGAGTTCCCCACCAGACCTGAGTGAAGTTGCCCCCCACCTTCTTCAAAGCAGACAAAATTGGTGTCAAACGTTTGTGCAGCAAAAATTTTCGTTTGTGCTGCTATCATTTGAAAGATATAAAGACATGTTTGTAGAGGTCATCAAAGGTCAACCAGCCCCCCGACCTTCTTCAAAACAGACGAAATGGGTGTCAATTAACTCGACTACGTTTGTGCTGGTTTGTGCAGCAAAAATTTACGTTTGTGCTGCTTTGGCTTTGAAGATATTAATGAAAGGTTAAAGGTCAAAAGGTCAACCAGCCCCCCCCACTTTTATAAAATCAAACAAAGTAGGTGTCAATCAACTCGGCTACGTTTGTAGTGGTTTGTGCAGCAAAGATTTTCGTTTGTGCAGCTATCATTTTAAGTGGGGAGGGGGGCTGGTTGACCTTTAACCTTTCATTAATATCTCCAAAGCCAAAGCAGCATAAACGTTTGACACCAATTTTGTCTGATTTGAAGAAGGTGGGGGGGCAACTTCACTCAGGTCCCCACTAGTGGGATTTATGCCACAGTTTCACCTTTGATTTTTACCATTCCATCCTCTCCACTAGGTGGTGCTAATGAGCTACTCTGAACACTTCCCAGTCCAGTGCGGTGGCTCGAAATGAAAGTGGGAGGTGAAGTGAGTCCAACATTTCAACGCAGCCGGACCCTTCGTGTTTCGGTCCGAGAGGCGCATGGATCGATCTTCACGACCTCTTATTGCCGCCGTCGTCCTGGATGCTGCGCAGACTGATACGGGACTCTGGAACGGGCGCATCCCATATTTCGAATACCGTACGTAACCCCCGCGACATCCTCAACCGCGGCAGCCTGATTTAGGGCTTCGGCAGCAGCAGCGCAGCGCGGGGAGCTGTAGGGTTCTTGTCAGAAACGGTCCCGGTGAAGACGCTGGCGGAGATGGAGCGGTGGAAAGGCAGAGTGGCCCTGGTGACCGGAGCATCGGTGGGGATTGGAGCGGCTGTTACCCGGGCTCTGGTCCAGCAGGGCATGCGGGTTGTCGGCTGCGCCAGGAATGTCGACAAAATTGAGGTAAGCGGCGTCGTTCAGAGGAATGTTATTAAGAAGAGGGGGAAAAAATGAAAGGAAGAAAAATAGAGTGTTGTCAGAGCAACAACATTCCTGCTAACTAACGTTAACGGCTAGCTAACATTAGCTTTACTGTTGAAGCTACAGACCTTTAGCCCCTGTGTTACAAAGTCGTTATCCAGGTGGTGAAACACGGTGAAGCAGACGCTGTAGGTTTGTTTGGAAGTAGTAGGCATACCCTGCTAAGTTTAGCAAATTAATGACAAATAAATAAAGCCGTTAGTTTATAATTACATATGCCATGTTAACAGTTAAATCATGGAAGATGGAGATAATTCCTGTCCTGTAGAGTTCTATCTATATAGTGATGATGGCGCACATTTCTACACAGAGGGAGCAATAATAATCCTGCTGTATTCATATCACTGACAACTGCCCATCCCATCCTTCAGGTATAATCACCTCTAATCTCAGTGTCTTCCCTTCAGAGCTAAATCAGAGTTAGCAGCAACTAAATTCCCACATTTTACTCCAATGTACCCACTGAACAAAATGAGTCAAATTCTAATTATTTTGTTTCAAGATCATTCTATTCAAGTTGATCAATTTAATCACTCAAATAGATTGAGTTTGTCAAATAATGGCAAACTTTAGACACAACAGGCACTATTTGGCAACTTCTGTTTTATTAGTCATACACACATCTGAACAATCAAGTGTCAGTCATTCAGAAAGAATGATTGATGTATAAAAAAAAAAGGCGTTCATTTAACACTTCTCAATCCAGAACCATCTCCCTAAATACATTTAAGAACGACAAGCTCAGATGGATCAATACCAAATAAATCTCAAGGATACAGTTTCACAGACGCAGCCATTAGGGCACGCCAACAAGTTTTACGTCTGGAAGTTGATCCAGTTTATCACAAATGAGTCCTTTGCAGGGGAATCATGACCTGCGAGAACCTTTGCTGTTTCTTTCACGAAGTTGTCTCATTTTAGAAAGAAGGGAAAACAAAACAGAGGTATCACTGAAATAGTATTGTATACTTTTAAAATCCTTTCTGAGGTGGTATGTAAACCATTTACAGCTGAAATCACTAGCAAGAGCAACTCTATGAAACTATTGCTGGGTTAGAATTGACATTTGTACAGTTCTCAACTTTTATTATGTGCACATGTATTCATAATACAACTCAAATTAGCTTTTTTTTAATCCAGCTTAATGTTCTCTGACTGAATTAACATATTCTGTTCAATTGTAACCAACATTTTCAGGTAGGATTTATTACCTGAAAAGGTACACACTTGTACTGACTAATATGCCTGACTAAAATAATTGTAATGGCTAATATTTAATCCATGCCCAGATTTCTTTTTATTGGTAAACTACAAGGCCAAATTAGTTTAATTTCTGACTGACACCATTAGTTTCATCTCTGACTGACACCTTTGTGTATAAAGATCACAGTTGAATTCTTGGTATCATAAACTTGAGAAAAGATATTTGTAGTCAGTATTCAGCTTCCGCTTAATAAAATCAGGTTGGATCACTCTGTCGGAGTGTCAGCTGGAGGACAGAGGACTCTTTGAAGACAGGTTTCTGCTGCCCTGCCCCTTTACGTCTTAACCGTAAGCCTGAAGGTTCTGCGCCTTGCTTATCTTTTCTGAGAATATGTAGGCCTCACCCGTGTCGCCTCATTGATTCAAGGACTTATGGAATGCTTACCTTTATATCCTATCGGGAGGAATTCTGTTATCGCCAGGGTTTCCCCCAGAAAACTTGCTCAGCCTGGTGCTCAGGGCGCTAGGTCAGTCATCCGGCGGTTCGCTGGGTTTTTGAGTTAAAAAATGTTTAAAGCTGACAGGAAATTTGGAAATATCTCTTGATAATTATGTGTTATTGGAAGACTGTAAGATTAATACCTAAACATCAATTATAAAGTCTTAAAAAAAAAGGCAATCATTAAAAAAACTAAAATATAAAAACATTGTTTAGCCTGGTGGGGGCACAAGTAAAGCCTGGTGGCCCGTCAGGCTTATAATACAAGAAGGGAAACCCTGATCACAGTTGGATTTGAATACCAAAGCTTCACCTTGCTGCATAGACTATCGGTATGAGCTGTATGTGGTTTAGTAACCCGGAGTGAAAACACAACAGAACCACAAATGATTCTCAAACACTTTGCCAGCCAGATTGTTTTCTGAAGAACTTGTGGTAACTTTATGTAATGCAATTAGTGGACCAGATATTTAACCGAGCCATTAAGTTGGTGTTTTGTGGGAGGATGGGATAAATGACAGCTGACCGGCAGCGTGCAGCAACAAGTAGAAGAGGAGGGGAGGAAAGCAGCGGTACCTGTAGCTTTTTAAAACCTTGCTGCACCTGCCATTAGCCATTTTTAATGTTATTGTTATTTTTCCAAAAAGAGTTAACACGCTGAGGGAGAGAGGGAAACACATTTCCACATAAGTTCTGACGTGGCGAACATTTACCTCACATGCTTCTTATTTACTACAGCAATACGTATCGTCAACATCTGACGAAATTATGCTTTACGTGACCTAATTGATTATCTCCAAACTAGTTAAGTAATACACCTAATTGGCATTTTCTATACTTATTTTTTCATTTTGTTTAGGCGATGTTTTTAAAAGGTCTCTCAAAATTCGCATGACAACTGGATGGACAAGATGTCGCAACTAGTTGACAAAGCTACTGTTTGATAGCCTGTTTGTAACCAGGTTACAAGCCTTCCTATCTCCTTCATGGAAGATTCCTGTGACACTACGCTGTGACAAAAGGTGTGGAATGGAGTACGACTAGTTTACCTCGTTCCTTTTTCTTCAAAATACAATCAGACATGTTGGAAGTGTAGCTCCACCAGATTTTGCGTCCTCGCTCTTTACAGTGTGCAGTTAATATCTGAACACCTTCACAATTTCAAAACTTTCCCATCATGCTGTTCTTTGATTTTAAAGAAAATGTCAGAGAAACCCAGCAAAGTCAGCTTTCTGAACTCCTAGCGCTATTTGTTGAGGAACGGAAGTGGGGCGAGAGTAATTCTGTGCAATAAACGCACAAAATATTACCAAAATTTGGTGAGTTTTCATCCCATATTCTTTTTTGGCTAAGTCATTGTATTTAAATCTGTTTTAAATTAAACAGATTTAATTAAAATTTTAGTTAAGTTTTTGAAAGATTAGCCTTAAACTGTAGTATTTTTGTGTAAGCTTATCATAATGTTAAACTTAAAAAGGTAGCTGAAGTGTTGATCGGGTTGATTCATTTTATTTTCATACATTGATTACTTAGAAAAAAAATCTAATGTTTCTATGATGTGTTTTTATCACAGCAAACATTTCCTCCTTCCCTGACTATAAACACACACCCTTACCCACAGCAGCTGAGAGTGAGTGTGAATTGTGCAACAGCCATCCTCCCTCCATTCATACTCCAGTCACATGGCCACATCCTGTCAATAGTTAACTGTGACAGCCTGTGTCAGCCTAAACAAGGTCAAAAAATGTAAGCTCTACTGTACCTAGTTCTTCCTGTTTGTAAGAGTTCCATATTTTACTCCTTTATAGGTTGAGCAGACTTCATTTTAGGGGGAAAAAAAAACAAACAAAATCACAATATAGAATTGTTTTACTTTCAATACTTTTTCTTTATAGTGTGTCTGTTCAAGGAGTGGGACTGAGCCAATACTGTGCTAACCCGGCTTTGTAAGCTTTTCCTTGCAGTTGTGCCAAACCTGGCATGCTGTTCGCCGGGTAACGTATGTACCCAATGCATCACCAAGCAAATTGTCACCACCTTCCTCCCTCCAGCTTTTATTGCCTTCACCTCAGGAAGCGAACCTCCTCACTTCAACGTTCCCTCTGAGCAATAAAGCAGATGAAACGGCGGGGGAGCATCAGAAACGCTGCGCCACCGTCGTCTGTTTTTGTACAAACAGGACTCTCGAGAAAAGCGGATCGGAGAGTCGTGGCGGCAGCATTGTTTTGTTGTCAGTGAGAATAGAGAGCGGTCGGGCGGGTTTTTTTTTTTTTTTTTTTGGAGGGCGATGTGTGGTCACCATGGGCTTCCGCGCAGGAATGGACAGGACAGGAGCCAAGGCGGCGGAGACTCGGCTTCTCATTAACGCTTGCGAAATCCTCTCCGGAGTGGAGAAAGAAGCCCGGCTGTGGAAATGAATATTGATTCTCCTGCCATATTAGATCCCCTCTAAAGTCTTTCTCAGGCCTTTTAAACCATCGCTTCCCACATAGCCCACATGGTTCTCTCGTTTTTCCGCTCACCCAGCGCATTGTGAAGCTGTAGTGCAAACACACACACTTATGAGGATGTAAACTTGAACGCTTACGAGTCATTCAGAATACAAGCTTTATCTTCTACCATGCAGGTGTTCAAAAAGTTTTACAATTTTGAAAAATTTTATTGCAATATTTTGCGGAGGCATTGTGATAGCAATAAAGATTAAAAAAAAGAAACATATTTACATATTTTTTTAGGTAATACATAGCTTTGCAGGATGTTGACTGCATGGCACAGCATTCATAGGACCACCAACACAAATATTCTTGAAAAACACTCATCAGAAATAGGCTTCTTCATGACGCCTCTTATTTAAAAAAAGTGTGATTTATATTACTAAACTGCACACACTGCATGTAATAATATTTTTGGAACTTTGTGACATTGAACGATGTTCTCGTGGAACAAAATGTGTAGAAAATAACAGAAATAACATTTCGGATCATGTTTTGTTTTTTTAGTTAACATCAATAACTGAAATGGATCGATGAATTTTTCTTGATAGACGTTACGATAAATGCCCACTTTGTTTTCGGTCTATCACTTAAATTTCCTATAAAATAATTCAAAATTTATGTTTCCTTGTGTCACATAAAACAAAACAAAAATAACAAAAACTCAATTTGTTATCGACCACTTTGTCCTGCACAAATCTGAAGACTTTCGTATGTTTACGTCTCGTCAGATTTCTAATAATATCTTAAGCGTTTTTGTGTGCAGCTTTTAATCTAAAATAATCACAATGTTTGTTGTCGAGTTTCAAGTACTTACCTGCAGGTCAGGGCTCGTGTTGAGGAGATCGGCCTGGCCTTTGAGAGGAGCTGCCGAAGATGGAGGCAGGGCGGAGTCGGCCACATAATCAAATCCGGCGGTCGTACTTCGGTGTGGAATGTAGCGCTTTGCATCCCTGTCTGAGCACGCTTTCAGGAACCTTGTGAAATGACGGCAAACCAAAGAAAGTTTGTGCCCTTTTGGCGTATGGTGATGCTCTTCGATGGACCTCGTGGCGTTTTGTTAAAAGATGGAGCATGGAAATGGCGGGGATGTTTGTTTTAACCCAGACCAAATGTAAAAATAACTTTTCCCTCTCTGTGAAGATGCAGCTTTTTTAGAGCTGGTATTTGAAGTTTTGATGAAAAGAGATGCAAGATTCAGAGCTGTCACTGCTGCAGTTTGAGATTAAATAAATTTAGCACTCGTAATTCTGAGCGTCTGTTTGTCACACACGATGTGTGCAGAATGACTCGGCATAAAGCATTCCCAAAGAAGACAAGCTCAGATAAGAATACGGAAAATCAGATGATCTTTCTGTACATTAGTGCACATTGGCGTCGAATGACTTTTCTCTGTCTGGTCTTTGACGGCTTTAAAGCTTCAACCTGCAGCTTCAGAGCTGCATGTGACTCTTAAAGGCCTATATTATAACTTTGGCTAGAATAATATCAAACTCAAAGATACGGTTTTAAATATAAAGCAAATGAAAATGACTTTTTTGGCAGTGTTTTTGTGTGTGTGTGTGTGTGTGTGTGTGTGTGTGTGTTCCTAGGTAATTTCTGCTTGGAAACTTCAAAATAATCAAAAGAATAAATTAATCGGATAAGGAAATTGGCACATTTTTCTGATTTTTTTTCCTTTTCATTTAACCACTTAATTGTTTTTAATACAATATTAAACACGATTTCCCCCAGAAAACTTGCTAAGCCTGTTGGTTGGCCGCTAGGGCAGTCATTCATCCAGCAACCCGTCGTGCTTTTGAGTTAAAAAATGTTTAAAGTCGACAGGACATTTGAAAATATCACTTGATAATTATATGTTATTGAATGAACTATAAAGTCTTAAGACATGAAAAAAAAAAAACTTAAATAAATGAGCAATAGTAAGCCTGGTGGGGCTACAAATAAAACCTGGAGGCCCACCAGACTTATAATACACTGGGGGAATCCCTGATTCCAAATACACACACACAAAAAAATATTAAATTTAATTTAAAAGTTGTGATTTTATTATTATTATTATTATTATTATTATTATTATTATTATTATGGACTTGCCAAGCAGAATTTACTCTCTGGATGGTAAAGATTGTTGACCCCAGACTTTTATGTGAAATCAGTCCAACTCGCTCTATAGTTGGTTACCAATGAAAACGACATGGTCAGTTTTTCTACCTGTTTTCTTCTAAATTTGTATTTAATCAAGGTTAAATCTTCCTCTCTAAAGAAACTTTCATGCTCACATCCCATTGGTGACACAAGACAGCTGGTCAGTTTTTTTTTAGTATTTCTATTTGTTGTTTTTGTTGTTGTTTTGTATGTTTTCATCAAATCTCTCCTGTAAAGGGTTTCTATGCAACTGCAGCAAAACGTTTAATCTATATAGAGAAATCGCTAGATGAATTTGAGTGAAAGCCATTAAATTTGTTAGTGAAGGAAACCAGGGCAGACTGGAAAGGCTAAATTTGATTTTTTAACAATATTTAGCAGTCATTTTCATATAATTACTTAAAAACCCGCATAAGATTCCTTTGAGCTTTTCCATGAAGTTGTTTGCAGCCTTACTTCCACTAAAAAGTTCTGAGACATAAAGAGGCCACTCGGCCCTACCATGCCTGCACCTGCAGCACAGCCTATGCTGGATTAGTCACATTCTTACTCAGACATGTCATATTGAACCATTTTGTAGCTAAAATGTTACAGAATTTCTCTCCATTTTTTTATTTTTTGTTTTTCCAAAATTTCTTTCTCCATCATGTTTACCAATCCCAGATGACCAACGGTAATCATATACGTTTAGGAGACATCTGACAAAAACAGAACAAGGCAGAATAGTTTTTCCTTTTTCTTTTGAGACTACAATGGTTTGAGAAAAAATGCAGAAAAGCACGATATCTTTACAAGTTTTCGCATACCTTCCCACTTCATTTCAACATACTTGTGACTCTGGGCCTCTTGACAACTCTGCAGGCGTTTGGTCTCTCACTGGTTTCTCTGCCTAAGCATCCTTATTTTGCCTGGAGTTAATCTTGAATTAAGCCTGAAAGCTCTTGGCAGGTGAGTTAGGAGCTTGATGGGAGACCTCGGCTGATCTGGCTCCACTCTGCGCCCGTTCTGAGGGAGCAGGAGAAGCTGCTCAGTCATGCTTCAGAATCTGAGATGGCACATTAAGTATCTTCGTTTTCAGACACATAGACTGCCTCAGTCATCTCCTCTGGGTTGTGTCTAGACAGCCGGTCTTCTAGTGTCACAGTGACCAACTCGTCCTATTGGAGAGGAATGAAAGTGGGTCAAATGAGACGGCTTTACTTCCTTTGTTTCATACCTTTTAGCCTTATTTTGCTAATCTCTTTTTTTTAAGTGTCTTGCAAAGTTTACTCCCAGTAAACTTTTCCGCATTTCAAAACGTAGTTTATCGGGGTTCGTATTGCTAGGACAGCAAAGAGCAGTCCGTAATTGTGAAGTAGTCACAATTATTTTCATTTTATTTACAAATAAAAATCTGAAAAGTGTGGCAAGATGAGCAATAAATCAGTTAATTGCATGTTAAATTAAAATGAGTATGGCCATTTCCATTTGGACAACAATCAGTAAAGATACGGTCCATTTTAATATTGCTTAAAAGCAATGTTAAAATGCTTTTTAAGCTTAGATAAGAATACGGAGAATCAGATGATCTCCATACTCATTTTTTGTTTTAATTATCTGAATTACTGCATTTTGAAAAATGACGTAAACATTTGACACCCAGTGCAAAGTAGTTCGTTTTCACCTTTTCTTTTTTTCCACAGAGTCCTAACAGGCAGCTTTTACCTGGTTTCCTGGTTTGATTTGTATGATTATTATTTCTTGAAATGTAATTTTGGTTACATCGACGTCATAATTCTATTTAATTGCTGTTGTTTCAGTTTGCTTTCTTCTATAGTTTAATGTTCTGTAGTAATTAAATTTTCTTTATATTTGAGAGGGTTTATTTTCCTTAATATGTCATTATTATTATTACTTTATGAGTTGAAAATGGTCTCAAAGTGACAGTGTTTTTGTTTACCGCAATAATTCCAGGGGCAATTTGTACTCCAACAAAATTTGTTATTGTGACATGCCTATATTGAGTTTGTAAAAAAAAAAAGAAAAAGACTTGTTACAATTCCAGCTTTTTCCTGCTGTTTTTTTTTTTTTCTTTAACCTGACAGTATTTCTGAACTCATCAGGTTACCTTGCGGCGTCTTCACCTCGTCAGTTTCACCCATGCAGAAAGCCTTCCCACTGACGGCAGATTTTCCGCTTCGGCTGGAACATATACCTGAATAATCCATTTTGTTTCCATGGGTTCTGCTCTTGTGGGACGTTTCAGTTGCATCAGAACAATTAAAAAAACCAAAACAAACATAATTTCTCATATTCTGATAAATCAAATGAAAGCATTGTATATAGAGAGCTGTTTTAAATCACATATGGCCTCTCTGCTGTTTTCTTTCTCTTCATATTTCAGGATTTAAGATTTACGCTCACTGATATTTCCTCTTTGAGCCTCCAGCAATCATATACGGAAATACTTTCTGTCAGTGCACGCTCCTCTCCAGTCGTGTGACTTGTGAGATGCCAGCAGCACGTGCAATGTTTCAAGAAGCTGCTCTGATGTGCGAGGGTGAAATATATCGCAGGAATGTTAATTTGTTTAGTACAGCTATAGCAGCAGGTCAGCACACGTAATGGAACGAACACGTGTGACGAAGCGAGAGGAGTGAATGGAAACCTTTAAATAGGGCTGGATGATATGGCAGAAAAACATCACGGCATTAGCGTTTCATATCGGCCAATAATTAAGGATTCATTTTTTGTTTTAAATATCTGAATTACTGCTAAACTGGTGGCGTGACCTTTCCTGTCTTATCCACAGTTTACTCTTCACATGTTTTACTCATTTTCTCCTTTCACTCCACTTTGTTTTTTATTTATAATCAGTTATGAGGCACGGTGGCAAAACATGAAACTACTGCTGCGCAAGTTACTCAACAGGGTGTTGCTAGGTAACCAAAGAGTGAGTGATTGAGTTAATTAGTTAGTTGATGCTACCAACCTTGCTTAGCTAATCTTGAGAGGTTAAGTTCTGTTAAATTATTGAAGAGTCTTATCGGACAAATTTTCTGTTCATTTTGGTCACGTGTCTATCGCGATATATGTGTGTGTGTGTGTGTGTGTGTGTGTGTGTGTGTAGTAGCCATGATTAAATCATGACCAGTTTGAAGGCTGCTTTATAAATGTCAGAATATATTAGATT
>CAEFZY010069474.1:0-46417 GCA_903066815.1 Brachyrhaphis roseni
TAAATGTTGGTTTTAATTTCCAAAAGCTGAATTCTAAAGTGTAGAACAACCATATTTAGCTTTTCATTTTAGATATTGAACTCAAATGTACTGGAGATTCCCTAAACAAAAACATTTAAGTCACCCTTTTTGGTTGCTACAAATTGAAGATCAGAAATCGAAATTCAACTAGCTACGTATATGCAGGACTCATAACACATTTGACACTCACTCCCCTTTGACCAAACATGCAAGCAGAGCTTTAAAAAAAACTTGTTCTGGAAGCAATAAGCATAATTTATTTATTTTTCTTCTTCTATCTTTGGTGGTGAGTCATTTTGCCCATTTCAAAAACTGCCTTTGAAGTTTCCCCAAACATTAAAGCATTTTTCGCTTTCACATTTACTGATTGATTAACATCAAAGAGAAAGGACAGGAAAGGAAACTATATTGAAGTAAAAAACTAAAATGGCAATTTATGCATAATTGGTATTTACTAGATAACAAGGGATGCTCCCGTCTCATTTCCTGAATTTGTTAGAGGTCCTAATAAAAGTATTCTTAAATGTTCAATTTCAGAGTTCCCGACTGAACTAGACTGCTAATACCTGTTACAGGTCTGTTGTTTTATACGTCAGCCAAACTCCTAGAAAGCTGTGTGGCTATATTTGCAGAATTTACAACAACATTAGGAAATGAATATATTCACAGTTCTTATGAAAACCATCTACTGTGATATTTTACAGCAGTTTAATTAGCAATAAGTAATAAATAACAAAAACTGCAACAAGATCAACATATGTGGAAATATTATTAGATAAAGCTAAAAACATGTGGCAGCAGGATCACTGGACAGTAAACATGCTGTGTTTTTAGTTGATAGAGGGAAATCTCACCTTGTACTTGTTGTGCAGTAAAGCCAAAGTGGAAATACTGACAGGGTTTAGTATCTACAACGGGTCTGCCAATGCTGCAGAAGCAGAGAAAAGAAGGATAATGGGGAAAGCTTAAAACTGCTAATACAAATATCAGCAATAGCTGTGAGCGGTTTAGCCTTGCATTAAAACAGAAGTCATAAAAGTATACATACCACTTGAACTTTTAGGGATTTACAATATAATGTTACAACCACAACCTGTATTGTAATGCGTGTTAACACAAATTAGTGGATAATCGTGAAGTTAAAGGAAATAATTCATGGCTTTTAATCTTTTGTACTAACACAAACTAATGTGCATGTATATATTGCCCCTTTTACTCCAGCACCAGCAGAAAAATCCAGTGCAACCAATTTCATTTTTTCTGATAAAATAACATCTGAATGCATATAGGTACTCGACTGTAATTGGTATCAGAGAAGAATGGGCCACATACAAATGCACACCAAAGAAACAAAGATTGCATTTGTATTTGTGATAAAAATAAAAATCTAAAAATATCATCTACCTTCCACCTCAACATAATACAATACTTTTGACTTGTCTTTTAATAAACCAAATCCTGAAAGCTGGTTGCTTGGTGATTTTGGAGTAAGCAGGATGGATGTAAGTGCAAACAAATGTGACAAACCACGAAAGATTTTGTGTACTCTAGTTTGTGTTGGTCTATCATGTAAAATAATACAAATATTAACGAAGGTCTGTTGTTGTAATTCACTAATATGTATGTGAAATAGTTGAAAGGATATGAATACCTGTCCTTTAAGACTTCAATTTGACATCTAAAGGGCATTATAAATAAAATTAAGTATTATGTTATTATTATTACCACCTTTGCATTACAGTGTACATGCTGTGTGTATTTGTTGCAAGATCACGTAAACAAGCAAAGGCAGACTTAAATTTCCCATACAGGGTTTTATTATAATTTTCCAATCTGTTTAAATAAAGTGTAATAACTTCAAAGTAAACAACATTACAATACATCTGCCTATGTAATGGGAAACAGAAAGAAAAAAAAAAAGCCACTATACAGAAATGAAGTATGGAATATCCCAACAGGCAAATTATATCACAATGCTGTATTTGCTCTCACTGATGATACTGATGGCGATGGAGGATGAAGGTGCCCTCTGCTGGCGTGAAATGAGATGACGTTGGGATGACAGTAGCGGGATGGAGGAGGATCAGGACAGCACACTGGTGTTCTGCGAATCAACGTCCTGCATGCTCACGACATCCGTACTTACTCCACTTTCATAAATAGGGTTGTCGAAAGCCGACTCTTCCGTCATGTTGTCATACGGCGGAGAGGATGTCGGCATTCTGACAGATTTCCCTTGAAGTCTGAGCAAAGAGTGGAAAAAAAAACAGAGAACATCCTGCAAAGCCTCCTTTGACTGCAAATACAGGGTCTGAAGTTTAAAGATATTACTCACTTCGCAAAGTAGACATAAATCCCCAAAACAATCACCAAGACGATTGCAGTTGGAATAAAAACTGCAAGGGTAATATTGGTCCCCTCCATGCTGTAATCCATACCAACAACTAAAAAAAAGAAAAAGAAAAACAGTCAATATTTTGTGCAATTTTCGCAACAAAGAAACATCAATATTAACTGGGTTTGAGACTCTTTGTAACATGGCTCACCATCAAGCCTTTGTTGATTCACATACTGCGCTGAAGATGCTACAAAGACACAAAATCTTTGTCAAGAAGCTGTACAAAAGCAAACCTACATACAACACTTAGTTGTAGAAATAGTACAAACAGCATCAGAATCAATGTGAGACCGTGGCGCAATTCTAAATGTTTAGACAAAATGTTAAAAAAGGCGAATGTCTGGCAAAAAGTCGACGCTTTACCTCTGCAGACAGGAGGAGTGCTGTTCCACTGTGACGGGTGTCCGGGGACACAATAGATGGTGGCACCACCCCGCAGCTCGTAGCCAGCGGCGCAGGAGAACGCAAGAGTCTCACCCGCTTGATAAAAGGGCTTTTCAGAGCTCTGGATGCTGGTGGAAGCTGCACCGGGGTTTCTGCAAGGCTCGTACTTCTCAGCTGGAGATCGGATGGGAAAAAATAAAGCATTCACAACGTCAGTCTTTGAAAGATTGACAACGTGAAGTAATTGTGGGCTCTCGGTTTCTGGAAATGTAACAAAAATAGGTGCGAGCAACTTACGGACACACTTGGGCAGTCTGTCGCTCCACTTGGGTACTGCTGAGTCCCGGTTGTTGCAGGTGAGGAGACTGGAGCCAGACAGAACGTAGCCTTTGTTACAGATGAACTGCACGGTGGAGCCGACGTTGAAGCGGGGGCCTGTGATCACTTTCCGACTGTGCTCCACGTTTCCTGGATCTCGGCACGTCAGGACTGGTGTGCCACAACAAGGAGGGAATGATAACTTGTTTACAGCCTGTGGCTATAAGAGCTGACGAGGTTAGAGCAGTCACAAATTCCCCAAAACAATCACCAAAATTATATATATATATATATATAAATTCTTTAGATATGCATTCCTGTATGTCTAAGCTACTTGATAACTGAAATGCACATAACCTTGAAAGTCTGTTTTTATCCCACATGCTACTTATAATGAAAAATTAAAAAGAATTTATCTAATGTCAAAAAAGCTCTCGCAGAGAGGGACCTTGCAAAACGTTTTAGCTTGACGCAGATTTTTTTTTTAATTTAAGAGATTTTGTCATGTAAATTTAAGCAGCTTCTAAATTATTTTAGTCTTTCAACCCTTTTCCAGCCTCATACAATTTCACTGGCCTTCTCAATGATTTGCCGCAAGTATTCACAAGAGACCCAAGTGTGAACACAAAAAAAACCCCTTTGGGATTTTACATTAATACAAATAATGGATTTAGGATGTTTGGACAGAAGTTTGATAGTTTTAACTAAATTTGGGCCACAAAATGTGTGATCCAGGTTGTTGATTTTGAGAAATCTTAACTATCTCCTCATGGATAAAAACATCTAGTTTATTAATTTTACGGATTTTGAGTGTTGAAACTGACTTTTTCAAACCCAACCAAAAAGTTGGAACTACAGTTGAAAATACAGTCAAATTTAGGGTTATGAGAAGGTGTTAGGAGGTTTGGAATTTTTTTCCCCTGAGGCCTGAGAATAATGCAAACAAAAACTTGACGATAGATTTTATAAAATCTGTAAAAGACAGAAGAAGCTGAAATAAAAACAAGTAGCTTAAGTAGTTGAAGGATATGACTACATTTTAAAGTTTGAATGGCGTCTATATGTGAAAGTATGTGGAAATAGTCAGCTGTGAAAAGGCACAAAGTTTTTAAAACAATTTTTCAGCAATTATGGGACGGTCCATTCATTTCAATGGGGCCCAAGATGATCACAAAAAGCTGAACATTTCATAAACTGTCCTGAAAGAGCATAATATGGTAAAAGTTCAATGGTTCAAATAGCACAAAGTACGCAGAAGTAGGTAAGTGGGAAAAAAAAAGGAGGACCTCATGAGTGTGAATGACTTTCGCACAACTTTTTGCAAACGGAACTGTAGACATCCTCAGAGTATATCAATTATGTACCGTATGAATAACTAAGAAGACATCCGTTGGCTTCGTCTCACCTTCATCACACTTTGGCACGTCGCCACTCCAAGTAAGATCCCACTGGCACATGAGGATCTCGGAGCCTACCAGCGCATATCCCGGGTAGCACTGGTAGGTGACCACCGTGCCATGGATGAGATCAGGGTGGGATGTGCTCTTCCAGCCGTTGGGGATCTCCGGCAGTTCAGGACAAGTGTCATTCCTTGGCACCTCTGTTAGCAAATGAGCAGTGGGTCAAATAAGAAAAATAAATTGTACTAGACAAACTGAAGCATTTTTATAATAAAATACAAACCAGAATAGCATTATACAGCCTTAAGGAGAGTGAAGCATTAATATGCAACAGCCTCTGGAGGGAAGGAGTATGACAGCACAATTGTGTGTGTTTTGCTGTGGTCTAAAAAGCCACTGTTGGAGAGGAAACTCTAAATAGAAGACTGTGATGTGCTGGAAGGAACACAGCATGTAATCTGGCAGCCGTCAGTCTCTTCATAGATGGCCAGCAGCATAAAAACATTGGGTAAAGGCGGTTGATATTGATGTCTGCGCTATTATTGTGCTTCTTTGTTTGGTGTTGTTTAATTTTGTGCATCTGAGGTAAGCAAAAAGACTGACAGCAGCACAGTAGGAGGCGGGAAAATAGAGGCAACGGTTACATTCCATCGCTCAGCCTCAAAAATATATTCCACACTTGTTCTTTGTGTGAGGTGTGGGGGTTTGTCCAAGATGGTTTAATTTTAAGTTATTGATTTTATTTAAACATTCTACAAGCAACCGTTCCTTTAGAAAAATATTTCAAAGACTTGGAGAAGTATACACACCCCTTGACCTTTTTCATATTTCACATGCCATGTAGGGATGCAAGTTCACGTAGAAAGGTGCTCTGGTGTGATGAAACGTTTTGGTGTATATTCCAAACACTGTGGTAGAAATCTAAAGGTGTACATCACCTTAAGCACACCATTAATGTGTACGAACATGGTGGTGGCTACAACATGCTGTGGGAATATTGGGAATAGATAATGTTCATGGAAGCTATTTTGCAAAAAAAAGGGCAATGTTGAAAGTTTTTGGAGACACAACACTAAAGACTTGCACCTTTGACTAAAATGAAAGTTGGCTGAACATTATATTGACTCAAGGACATTAAATGCAGATGCACACATCACTTTCCAGGTTTTTAACACACTTTATGTTAACATGAAGTTATGATAATATATATTCAAATATATGGAGGAATCTGACAAAACGTGAAAAACTTCAAAGAGTACATATGCTTTTCGGAAGGGAGTACGCACAGCTTACCAAAGAAGTGAACTACAAAGCCGTTGTTGTAGCCGTAGATGTTAGTGGCAGGATCAGACTGGAACTGAATAGTGACATCAGCCATGGATGTGTAGAGTTTGAAGTGCGGCCGTGCGCCGCTGTACTGGCCCAGGATGTTGCCCGTCAGGTCGTCACCGTCGTAGAATGTAAGTTGGTCGTTCTTGCCCAGATTGAGACTGAAACAAAATAAAAGTCACACCCATAAACGAATCAAAAGAATATACAACTCTGTGGCAGTGAAGGCGTGTTAAGTTCATGACGTGTTTATTAGCCAATGAAAGGAGAAACTGGAGATACAGGGTGATGTCAGCAATACTTTGAAATTTGTAATTCTGTTTGTATTGGAACAGAACAGTGCAGAGTAAACACAAAATAATTTACAACCTGCTAGCCTCAATTGCTTCAATACATAATTATGTGGATCTACAGTATAGGCAAATGACTACATTGGAGGAGTCCAAGGTAAACAACTATGAACACTGAGCAAAGAGCAACAAGCAAGAAGTAACCAAGCACACCACACATTAGTCAACACCTCCGCACAATAAGTCAGTGCAGTGAGTGACTTTTTTTTTCCCCATCACAAATGCTAATGTGTCTTTGTGCAGCTAGCTTTGCTAGCATCACATCAACGGAGCTTACCATTCTTTGAGCTTCTTTTCTAAGTTCACTTTTCGAAGTGAAAAAAGTTAGACGAGTCCGAGACCATCAAAAAATGGTCTCGAGTACTACAACACTGCTTTTTACTTGTCTTCCAAGTATGACACATATCATCATTAAGACCGTGTATTATTTTCATTCTCCTTTTGCCACAGCTCTGTATGACATGTGTTGATCTGTCACATAAAGTGGCAAGAAAACGATTTGAAGTTTGTCATTTCTAAATTAACAATAAGTACAAAAACAAGGTTTTAAAACACTTTTACAAGGGAATGTAATTCAAAATCTGTGTTTAAATGTGAAAAAGAATTCTGCTGTCACTCATTGACTTCAAAATAGATTCTTTTTTTGATCAGTAGTTTGACAGTGTGGAATGGAAAGTTAGATGAGTAAAGGAAATTTTAGTGAGCTGTAGAGATGTTCTTACAAAAAAAAATATCTGTATATATTGGTTGCACAAGATAAAAGTATTAGGATAAGGATTTATCTAATAAAATTATACCACCAACTGCCATCTTTTCAAAATGGGTTGCAGATAGAGAGGGGAAGAGACCTTTTGGGATACATATCACATGTGTCTCACCTAACACCAGGCTACCGCTGAAGTACAAGAATATATTGAGAAACTGTGTCTGCTTTTAATTTATTAACACAGACCAGAAGTAAATCAATAAGGGAGACTTGGCTTGTCTTCAAGAGTGACCACATGCTGATGAGCATCTATTTCTCAGACCTAAATTGTTTTGAGCAGAAAAAGTGAGATTTCTACCTTTTTTTAAAATCTCTTTTAGCTCTGACCAGTCACCCTTTCTTCAATACAAACATAAGACGTCAGTTTGTTTTTCAATGCTCAAGGACATGAGAAAGCATTGCAATATTTTCCACGAAATCTTAGTTGCATGTGTCTCACACACCAGACCTGTCAGCTCCAGAGGCTTCTCTTTTCACCAAAGACTCACTGCGCGTGTATGCGCTGAGGTTTGTTGGCGTCATCTGTTGTGAAGCAGCTCTGCACATTTGAACATCCAGTTCTTTTCATCATCGTCATCGCATGCGGAGTCTGCGTGTGCCGAGAGATCACGTTGGCTCGTGCAACACGGACGCTGTGGTAAAAAAGAAGCTGTGCCAAAACCTTTTTTTAATGAGGGACGACCAGTGGGAAAGCTCTAACACTCAGCTGGCTGACCACTTGAGTCATTTCATCAGTCTGTCGGTGGCGAACAAATTTGCAAGGAATTGCCTACAAAGCCAGCACACTGCTGCCAAAACACATCTGAGTCACAAATGAAGTGCAGTGCTGTTAAATCTGAGACTTGCTGTGATGTAAGAATCAATGGCACATAAATATAACATAACAGAGCCACAAAACCAAAAGTAAATCCAGTTACTTTGGAGAGATTTTGATGAGGTTTTGTACCAGAAACAACTAATGACAAAATTGACTTGTGCTGTAAAGTACTTCTTCTAACTTATATAAATAATAAAGTGCACTGCAGATGTTTTCATACGCCATAATTTTCTTCAAAAACTTCAATGTACCATATTCAGTTGTGTGTGATAAATCCAAAGGAATTGCCTTTAGAAGTCACATAATTACAAAATATATTCCATCTGTGTGTAATTAAATCACATAATTATACCCAACCTGTAAAAGTGTAACTTTTTAACGTATGTGAAATAAAAATAAGGGAGACTTGGTGTAATATCAAGGACTGTCATTTGTGTTGCTTTGAACAGCTTGAGAGCATGAATATTGGGATCAAGGTTGGAATTCACAATGTCGACATGCTGTGATATTACCATCTCTCTTTTTTCATACTCAAGTATCAAGCGACTGGGGATTTCATCTTAGTGCTGTTTGAGTGCCCACAGGTTTTCAGTTAATTATTAGCCAAATTAACTATAAAGCAAACAATAACTTCACATTATACGTTTAGTTTTGAGCATCCAGCATTCGGAGGCGAGTGAGTAGCTCTTGATGTAGACAGTATGTCGTACCGTGAGATTAAATTATGTTATTCTTTGGTTATTGTGGTGATATTTCTATTGCTGACGTGTCTGTAGCACAGGAACACATGGTGAGTGAGAGGTGTGGCACTCGTGGTAAAAATCTTTTGACTTGACTAGTCAAATGTGCAATACAGTGATACTAGAGTGTTATTGTATGGTTTTGTCTTTATATTATTGTTTTTATTGTTCTTTTTAGTTATTGAAAGGATTGAGATAAGACCAGGATGATCCTTGAAGAAAACATGTTAGAGGCAGCAAAATATATGTAAGGCTAGCAGAGTCTTGCAGCTGCAATTTCAGTGAAAATATAGACCTTTGCAAGGCAATGCAGTAAGAGTACCTCCGGAAATCTCTAATCTGGACGTGGCAAATCAAATCTTCCTTGTGATTTTTTTTTCTTTTTCAACAGAATAAGGTGCAAATTTCAACAGCTTACTTTTTCCTCACATATGTGTGTAACATCTGATTTCAGTCAGCCATCCAAACCCCTATTGGAATATCAGCCAGGTGATTTTTTTCCCCCTTTTTTCTCTCTAGCAGTGGTGCTTTAATGGTCTGCACGTTAACAACCCTTCCAGATGGCCTCGTCCTTTTTAGTCAGAGTAAAACCTCGGGCAACGTTTGTGAGACACACAACAAGTTGGTTTATTTCTTAGTGAATTATTTCGCTTTCTTCTACCTGCTGATTATGTCATCAAGGCTTCCCAGTTCTCAGCATTTTATTGTTTCCCCTCCAAAAATAGCTCCCCTTGATTTCAGGCTACACTTGAGGGAAGGACATTTGTTTGCCAGTTGGCAGTCTCGCCGAGTGATTACCTTCAGTCATGGCATTTTATCTCTGTTAAAAGAAGTCCCTCCATTCACTGTGAATAATTTAGAATTTTGCCACCATTGGAGGTTTAAGTGACTGATTGTTTTAACTTAACAGAACACTTTGAGTTCATCCACAATCATGGTGCCAGAAGAGAAGAATCCAAATGTGTAGTGCCTTGTCAGACCTCTGACAGGTGGTTCTTTTAAGACTGGAATACTGTTGGGCCACTGTCTATGACCTGGAAGCAGCCAGCGGCAAGAACGACTTAATAATGAGTGACCCGTAGGAATAAAGTTAAACAAAATTAAAGTGCACTTCCTTGAAATGTAAAGGATGCTTTTCCTGCTGAAGAAAAACATCCTCACATCACGATGCTATCGTGTGTCGCTATGCAGTGTTGTAGTCAAGACCACCTAACCCGAGACCAAGACAAGACCAAGACTTTGAGGGTCCTAGGTCAAGTCAAGACCAAGACCGAGGGAAGTTGACACCGAGTCAAGACCAAGACCATCACCCCGCGCTACATGACACAATAAAATGTGAAATATGATAAAAATTGCTAATCAAATTGATCTGAAAGATTCACATTCATATAAAAACACCTAGATATTAAATACTTAGAGCTGAAATAAATTTAACCAATATTAAAAGCAGAACAAACTCTTCTGCTTATCTTAAAAAGATAATGCCCTTTCCTTTCAGAAAGACAAACTCCTTTTAAAGGAGTCTGTCCTTTAAGATGGACATTTTTTTAAGGTTTTATTGGCTCTAGTGGCCTTTATTTGATAGTGTATTGACAGAAAATTGGGCAATAAGAGAAGGGGGAAGACACGCGGCAAAGGTCGCCAGGCCGGGAATTGAACTTGCGACAGCCGGGTTGAGCTTAACCCCTGCTCCACCACAGCACACCTGGACATTGTTCTAAACCTTGCTAATATTTAACCTTCTGCAAAACTATCTATATACATGTCTGGTGTATCTTTTGTGATGTTAATGTGGTTTGTTGACTAGTTTTCTCTAATGTACCTCTGATTTTTTCACAGCTTATATTTATTTACACAAAGTTTAGCTAGTGAACCAACTGCTGAAGATAATTAGTTCCACTGGATTTTATTTCAAAGTTTTACAGAAAAGAAGGTGGAAAACAAAGTCCTGCCTGACTTTAAACTTAAAAGTCCTCTTCCACTTCGTAATTATGAACTACTTAATGTTGGTCCAATGCACAAAATCCAAAAATAATGACTGAAGTTTCTGGTTTTAAGGTGACAAAACATATTAATGAGCAGTCATGAAAGGCACTGTATGTGATGAAATATTTCAGTTTGAAAACACGGTCTTGACCTTTTCAAACTTTTGGAGTGCCGTTTTGAAAAAAGAACTTGGAGAAGCTCTCTGCATACCAATCACACTGACTCAGCTCAGTAGACAGGATGAGGAGAGAACAGTTGTTTTTCACAGGCCTCTAGGCATTTGTCTCCTTCACCAACCTGACAACTTTAGAAAAGCCACAGCTAATCTCCAGCAACTCGGACAGAATAGGAATTGCTTTCATTGTCACGCTTTTAGGAGAAAGCTTCTAAATCTTCCTAACATGGAGATTATGCATTTAGATCTTTTTTTTTGTAGCTTCACATAGGTTTGAAGCACACAAAGACATCTTATATACACACTGACTTATGGGATAGCATGTAATTCTCAGAAACTCCACTAGAGGATGCAACCCACCCAAACTAAAATGCCCCTGTTCCTGGTCAGTAAACATACATAAATACTACTTAAAGTTGTGCACGCAGCGCAATCGGAATGTTAATCTATATTTGAAGCATTTACTGAGGTGTATCCTACAGGTGGGAATATCAGCTGTAACCTCTTGTTTCTGGCTCCTGGTCGAGCCATGCTCCGCACTAATTAGCAAAGAGCCAGCCCTCCTGTTTGGCCTAAATTAATTAATCAGTCCTCATTATGCACACTGCTCCTCTGTAATTGCCAGCACAGGCACAGTGATGAATGATAACACAGAAAACATTCTCATTAATGTGGAAAAGTGTGTTCCCACCCTTATAATGAGACAGCTCTTATCCACAAGAGCCTTTTGCACACAAACACACTTTGACACAAATTGCGTGTTGACCAAGCCTATAGGAATGCTGTTTCTCAAGCTAAACGGAGCGGACACAGAGGTAACGGTGGGGTCTGCGGGGATCAGAGGAGCTGCCACGACAGCCATGCCTGACCGACTTTGAGATAAACTAAAGCTGGACGTGGCGCTATTAATTTACAGTGAGCTGCCTCTTGTGGCCCAGATTAAAACAAGCATCCAACAGGTAAAATTTAAAGAGAAATCCCTGAATTAAAATCAGATTACCTTAAACCAAACTTGTTGTCATATGCTTTGTTCTCTGAGCTTTGTTAACCGAGGTACCCTGGCAGACTTTCAACATCAGACATTTATCAGAGTTCTAATCTTGACCTAAAGAACAGAGAGGGATGCAGGGTCACACAAAGCCCTGTGTGGCATTCAGACACCGTGTACTATTTCTTAGTACGCCTCACGCTATTATTCTGTGGAAAAATCCATGTGACGCCTCATATCTTAGTGCTTGTAAGCCTGAAAGATAGCTTAGGAACATCACGTCCTTCACAAATGTCACTGAGAGGTGTGCAGATGTATCTGCTTGTTTTATGTTAATTCAACCAGTAAAAGAAAATCAACCACCTAGGTATAATTCTTCCCTGTCTTTCGACCTTTTTCTTTCAAAATGCTGTTGTTTTCCTTACCGTATGATTTTACAATTCCCACTAACATGGCTGTTCGGCAAAACTGAAATCTTGTTGCTGCTTTCATTAAACAGCTTTTGGTAACAAAATTAGAATTTGTTTTGCAAATAAATTAATGTTTGAAATAAATGGAAAGAATGGAAAATATGAAAGAATATTTTGAGTACTTAGCCCAACACGGTTTTAGCCTTGCTCAGGATCTTTGCGCATTATTTAACTCTCCCCAATCCAAAAATATTTTGGGTTACGCACAAACTTATTTTGCACAGCAAATGTTTTCATCTGATTGACATATTTGAATTTGATCATAAGAAATATCTCATTTAATAACCAACAAAAAAACCTTCTTCTGTTTCAGGATAAGAGTAGGGAAAAGGTGAGCTTCCAGACCACAGTTCGTGTTAGGTGTCAATACTGAGATGAGGTTACCCACTGAGCATTTTGGAGTTGAAAATACATTTGAATAATATCAAACTGTTCATAGCCATCTAGGCGAAAAAGGCATATGTTTTGATACGTCCATCTTTCGTCCTTGCCTTTTCTTGTAGGGTGGCTGTTGTCTGTCTTCAGCTGTCATTAGGGAAGAGGTTGGGTACACCCTGAGCAGGTTGCCAACCTATCACATGGCAACACAGAAACACACTAAACAACCACGCACACACACATGCTCCTAAGGCCACATTAGAAAGACCAATGAACCCAACAGTCATATTTTTGAACTGTGGGAGGAAGTTGGAGTACCTGGAGGGAACCCACACATGGTCAAGGAAAACATGCAAACTCCATGCAGAGAGACCTGAGGCCTTCTTACTGCAACTTAATAATGCTGCCAACTGCTCCACCATCCAGACCATATTTTGGGACCTAATTTTAAAAATGGTCATTTATTAAACGGGTTTTTATCTAAACATATACTTACTTCAGCTGAGATTGACAAGGATAAAAAAGAACAAGAAATATCTGAATTTGAATTTAAGATTTTTAACAGAATCTTGAGTAGATTATCTAAATAAATACACACTCTAAGTCAGCGGCACCCAAGTCCTTTAGAGAGCCCTCCTTCAAACACAGCTGGATCAAATGAATGACTCTTCAGCAGGCCTCTGCAGAGCTGAGTTACTGCCAGTAACTCAGGCATGTTGGAACAGGGATGCAAAGTTGCAGGGTAATCATGGATTTATTTACGTTGGTAAATAAGTATTGACTTATAAAAAAAAAAAAAAAAAAAATTTGAATCTTTACTTTCAAATATTCTGCCAGTGCTGCATCATTGCTGTGTTACATAAGAGCAACGTGAGCACAGTTGCCACTGTACGCAGATGTAGTTCTGTTTGGAAATATAATGAATGATCAACAGCAGATGTTTTTTCCTTTTATGCAAACAAAATGGATGTTGTCTCTTTTGATATCAAGAAAGCATCTGGAAGTCGTTGCACATTCAGTGTTATTGCTTGAATGCTTCATGACACATTAGATTAAAACGTGTCTCGTCTGCCATCTTCCAGTACAATACAGTTTATGTACATATGTTACAAATGAAAAAAAGTGACCAGCACCTCCTGACCCCACTAGGGACAAAGGTGTAAGAAAATGGATGGATGGGTGAAAAAAGTGGAAATTAATTCATACTGCATCAAATGA
This sequence comes from Brachyrhaphis roseni, assembly GCA_903066815.1. NCBI lineage: Eukaryota > Metazoa > Chordata > Actinopteri > Cyprinodontiformes > Poeciliidae > Brachyrhaphis > Brachyrhaphis roseni. The sequence continues at coordinate 13,739 of CAEFZY010069474.1, forward strand.
AGCTGTCTATAAGCTCTGGTGTGTAATCTTTCTAGCATTTCTGCATGATTTACCAAATTTTTTTATAAACCTTATAACTTTCTAAATCAGGTCAATGTGTAGCTCTAGCAATGTTAGCAGGTCTTTTGCTCAGTAGGTAGGCCATAAAAATACAGAAATAATAACACAATGTCCTGGGACCTGAAGCTGTTTCGCCTATGAACACACATTTCTGTGTTTTTCTTCTTCTAAACTGGGCATTCGTAAATGGTGACGTTGTCGCCACCTACTAGATACGTTCAACATTTCTGACTGAAATTTCAGATGCCGTACAAGTAGAAATAATGAACAAGCGGATGAAAAATACTTGTTTAAAGCTACATTTATGGAACAAATACTAGACAGACAGTGGTCTGTTGCAATAGAAGACATTTCTCTGTGTCCTCAAGAAAAAAATATGGATATGGAAAAGATAGCATTTGAAGGAATCAACTGCAAGCCTGTGTAAACGAGGAATGCAACCAGTACACCAGCCACAGTCTGAGTCTTTCCACAGTCTTTGTTTGGTGGGACCTCAGGCGAATTCCTACCAGCTTAATTTTAACCTCTCGCTGTGTCTCTGCAACTGCTTTGAGCAATAAAACAAATCACTTGTGCTGTATTGTTTTGTGTCAAGACGGATGCACATGCTGAAATGGTTGAATCCCTCATCCGAAACAAGCGCATGAATCTATACAGGATAATGAGACAAGATTTGAATTTCTATACTAACACTTGAATCGTTTTTTGGTTTTAGAGAAATGCTCAATGCACCGTAAAAAGAAATCAAGGTTATGGGTTATTTTTCACTTAATTTAAGACCAATAACAGGTGCAGAGACGGGAGAAACAGATGTCTGCGTGTTTGTGCAAGTGTGACTATGTGAGACGGAGCTCGTGAAGGTGAAGAGTGAAGGTGACACACAGTGTGCATGTGTCCATTATGACATCTGTACGTGTGTGCTGGATTCCATTTGGGTGGACTGGATAAGTGGCTCAGAGTAGTTCACTTGCCAGAGCATATTCATTTCAAAGCCAACTCCGAGGCAAACACCAGGGAAGTGGGAGCAGGGAGGCTTACTGGCTAATCTGGTCAGAGAGCGAGCTGGAAGCAGGACAGAATCCTTAATGTAGGCGGATGTAAAAATGTAAAAAAAAAAAAAAAAAAAAATCTAATTAATGAGTGCTGCCACGGAAAGATTTCTCTTTGTGCACAAGCCTGCTGCGATAAGAAAACAGATGAGCAAGTAACAGAAAAAGTGTGTGTTTGAAGCAAGAGATGGAGTGTTAAACGCTAGCAGCTCAATCTGACCTCCTCCCTGACTCCCCCTGTGTGAGTTCCAGTCTGAGACCTGTGCATGGGCTCTTACACTTGGATGTCAAGCATGATCCTTTTGTCCTCTTCCACATGGATGCCCCAAATGCAGTCCTGCCCCTTGTCGTAGGCCTCGGGCCAATTAGGAGACAACACCACGCCAGCAGAGTCTGTGATCTCTCCGCTGCACACAGCTGTAACACACAGAGACAGCAAAATCAACACAAGGAAACAAACTGCATCCAATTTACAGACGGAGGAGTAAGATCGAGCCTCTAAAACGCAAACACTGGTGCAGGAATCCTGTATTTGTTTTTTATTTAATTCAATGAACCCTGACTTTAAAGGGCGAGTGCAATGGAACGTGCACGCTGCTCGGCAGGATCGTTGTAAAACTGTGTACCAACAATAAACTACTTGGCGACCGTGACCCAAAAGAGCAAAGAATTTAATTTTCCCATATCTGGCTTTACAAGAACGCTTTTCAATTTTGCTCTGTGATAGAGTGACCAGGCAGGCATTAAAGCAACCAAAGTAAGGTCAGCAAATTGTGTGTAGGGGTGAGCGTGTGGCCTTGTATTCGATACATTGCAAGTGTTTCGGGGTTATGGGTTAGGTTTAGGACTAAGGTGTGAATTGAGTTTAGATTATGTTTAGGGTCAGGATCGGGGTTAGGCAACAAAAAGTAATGAAAAAATTAATAGAAGTCAGTGCAAAGTCCTTGTGAAGACAGAAAGATGTGCTATATGTGCATATAAGATGAGTGTGAACAGAGAGCAATAGGTTTAGCAGGCTGTTATTAAGTACTGTTTTTAAAGTCTGCGCTCTGTGGAGAGTTCAATTCAGGGCAACTATTGTGTGCCTTTAATCTTGAGCACTTGAAAAATCTGCCCTGCAAGCACACATATCAAAGTAAATCATTCCTATAATCTTAAGAGGGAATTTATCACGGATCAGAGCAAACCTGCTCAGGAAGACACAGTTAAATGCTTTTTGGATTTAATGTTTGAACAAAAGACATCACCACCTACTGAAATGATCAAGCCATGAAATCCTTAGATTGTTAGGCCAGGCATATTTGACTAGGTTTTTTTTTTTTTTTACTTATTTAAAAAGTAATAATAAAATAAGACTTGATGAATTATAAGAATGATAATAATGAGATTGTCATGGCATAATCACTTTGTATTACAAAATACCACGATGATATAAAATTTACATTAAAAATATTTCATTAAGATTTGAAACACTTTTACAACACGGTCACTGCCTTTATTTAAAAGAAAATCTATTCCTTCTAATATTTCCCACAGCTGTTTAAATAATCTAACATCTTAATCACTACATTTGTAATGATTTCAAAATTTATTGGTACATTTAGGCAAACTTTAACAGCATTTTTCATAAATGTGATTAATGGGCTGAATATTTTTGCTTCTGATATTGTTGTCTTCATAAAAGTAAAAAAGTTATTAGTTGATCAATTAGGTATCATCCTATGTAGCCAGGTTGCAGTCAGTGTCTTAACAGACATTCTGCCTGTAGCTTACCAGCTGTAATTTAAAAATAATCTTCTTTACTTTGGTTTTTTATCAGCCAGAAACATTTCTGAACAGCCAAATGTGACAGTTTTATTATCGAAAAGAAAAAAAAAGAACTGGCACAATTTTAAGCTGACATGCAGTGCAACAACAGGTGGAGGAGGGACATTACTGTGTTAGTATGTGCTTCAGATAAACCACAAAAATGCTGCTTACTCTGTCAGTTTGTCTGGGCTCTCATTAGAAGGACTCTAAACTATAGGAAAGACTAGATAAAAAAAACTGTCAGCAAACAATATAATGCCTTTTTTGAGGCATAATAATGTTTTCTTGGCAAGTTTTTTTTTCACCTTTCCAGCAATTATTGCTACAACCCCAAAAACCTCTAGAACATCTATACTCATCTGTAAGTGTGTTATGTTCTGAACAGTTTTCTTTGGTTCCTTAAAGTGCCTTTATTTTATGGCAACTTTGTTTGCCATAAATGGACAACTAGGTGTTGTGACAAATTAAATCATAATAACATTATGAAGAATTACTCCCTTCTCACACTGTACAATATTTTCATGGCTACTTGTGAATGTGCGAAGGGATGGGAATTGGGAGGAGGTTTAATGGGAGATTGATGAGATACAGTATGGAAATATTGGAAATATGAGCCGTACTCCCGTACATATGAAGACAGCAAACACAGAGGAAGGCCCACTGAGCACCATGTAAATGGGTTAAAATGGGATTCGGACAAAATCTGTTCGCTTACCCCTGCATGCGGGTTCCGTCTCATTCCACTGTGGGTTTTGAGAATCCACACACTCAATCACTACGGAACCTTGCTCCAGTGTGTAGCCAGGATTACATGAGAATTCAACTACCGCTCCCATGCTGTAGGTGGAGTCACTGCTGCTGAAGTTGCCATACTTTACAAAAGGCTCATAGCACATCCCCTTTGCAAAGGCTGCATTAACAAAGTAAATAGTTAGGGATCTGTGACATTGCGTGTTCGTAATGAATCACTCTGCAGTGCGCGTGATCTGCTTGCCTTCGTATCTGACGGCTGCTCCAGTGGATGTCATCGTCCCATCTGTGGTGAACTCCACAAACAAGTAACGGCCGGTGCTGAGGACGCCCTCGTTTGGCAAGTATTCCACTTCGTAGGAGTCATATACAGGTGGAGAGTCAATGTTGTTCCCATTTTTTATCAACAGCCTGTTTAGAAACACACCAGAAAAAAATTGTGCTGTGAATTAGACTGGAAAGTAAAATCAGAAAAAAATTTACTTTCCACGAGACTCTTCTAGTTGCGGTTGCAACAACTTTGTGGTAATATCCCAGATCGGTCTTGTAATAAGGCGAAAGACCATGCATGACAGCAGCCACGTCGATCAGCAGATTCAATTGAAAATGTAATGAATCTGCTGTCCCCTATTTCATGCTACATCAGCCTCCTCAATTCACTGGACTTAAAGAATGCTCTTAAAGGATTGTGGTGACAATACATGCTTTCAAATTCATCCATTACTCTAAAGACTTTGGTCATTAATGACCCTTGAGAATGTAATGCTCTGTTCACATGGATAATGTCATTCAGATGGTGAGTTTAGGGCTTGATAGTATCAGCTATTAGCTGAAGGGAAATACAACAGCAAGTCCAATGTGTTGACTTGTCCTGCAATTTCTTCAGCTCTTAATCCCAATGAGTATCTGTGGGAGTACAAATAATTAGTCTAAACTTTACAGCTGGAAAGATCTAATGGATCCATTAGTAAAGGTTTGAGTAAGATAGTAAACTCCTTTTGGACTAATTGAGTCTCTTTCTCTCCTAACAGGCCTTTATGAGGCTTTTTTGGTTTGCTTTTCATTTTCAGAATTATGTCAGGTATAGCCCACCTGTCATCATCTTCTGCCAGAGCAACCTTCTCGAAGTGAATGTGAAGCCGGTGGCCTTCGGGGGCTTCCAGTACCCAGTGGCAGGTCAGATTGTTGCTGTAGTTGCCAGGGAAACCAGGAGAGACGATACGACCATAGGTGGCATTCTTTATCATCCCCCCACAGGACGCTATATGAGAAGAAACCGAGCAAGAGAAGGGAGCAAGAGGATAAAGAGTTAGAGGGTAAAAGCTAGATGAGAAATGTAATGAAACTATGGAAGGGGGATTTCAGAGAAAAGTCACTGTCTGTGCACAGATTGCATCAATATCCAATGGACTGTGGCTGTGCAACACCAGGCAGCTCTCCTGGGTCTAAGAGTGTCTTAACGCGGCAAAATGGCAGCGGTAATGCTATCAGCCGAGAGCAGCTGCAGGCAGGCGATGTGAAAGGCCGGAACAGGAAGATGAGCCTTTACAGGCAGGAGACTGACAGCCACATGTGCTAATCAAGGCAGCCAGGTCCGACGGCTTTGTTTTGCCCCGTCTCTAAAGAATAGTTCCCTGTGCACAGTTGGTCTCTCAAATCAACTCAGTGGGAGACACTCTGGTGAAAAGCGTTCATTAATCAAAATTACCAGTTTTCTTCAGGAAGGCTGAAGAAAAAGAAAAGGCTCGCTTTTGTTCTCGATTTCAGTTGTTAAAAATGTTAGAAATTTCATTCTTAGCGAGATGTTTACTTTGATTATCAGATAGTGAAAAAATGAATGTAGGTTGGTTTAATGTAACACGAAAGTCAAATAAACCAAACCAAATCACACATAGGCGTGGCTGGGATCCTTACTACTGGGGCTCCACTCTGTATCGCTACGACATTTCCAACTGCAGAGATTCATCTGAATAAACTTAGCAAAGAAATTAGTTGCCTTGCCTACGCATTGAGGTTCTTTTCCACTCCAGTAGGGTGTAGTTGCGTTGCGACATGTGAGCATTTTGGGACCTTGCAACTTGTATCCAGTAAAACAACTGAAGTAGGCCTCCCCACCCGCATGGAGATTGGTCACTGAAACTTCTCCACCCGCAGGTTCTTTAGGGAATGTACAGCTGAGCACAAAAGCTGGAGAGAAGAAAAAGTCACAGAAAGAAAACACAAAATAGAGGCATCTTTAATAAGCTATGACTGACAGACAGACAGACAGACAGATAGATAGATATTTCCTATGGAGCAACAATAAACGGATCATTTGCATACAATTCTGTATTGACACTATCCTGTCCTACAATGTGCACAACAGCTGTTATTTTGAACGTGTGTTTTGTATGTGTTCACCATGTTGTGTCCTCCCCTAAATCACTGTATGTCACTGTTAAATATTTGCATATAGAAGGGGAGTGGACTTTTGCTGCCCATTAATTGTTCAAACAATTCAAACACTACATTTCAGCCAACTGTCTCAGTCCTTGTCAAACGTTCACACAATTGGAATTGGTGTGAAACTGAGCATTAGCTCCCTTTCTAGTCTCCATCTGCTATTTGTAATTTACCAGCAAATAAAATATGCAAATGTACAGAGGGACATTTGGAGCCCTGGTAAATAATAGCGCTGCGTGATTCATGTTACTGCAAGTATGTTGACAAATGGAGGATTTGCTGATAAGCTGAACATCGCAGTGGGTCTGTACAATGATAGTGGGAGGAAGAATAGCCTATGTTGCATCTGTCCAAGACGGACGATTGCTGGTGGGTTAAGATCAATGTTCCTGGAGTTCCCTTGCATTGTTGTCCTGTCCCTGTTTTTAAATAAATGGTGTAGAATGGAATGAAGTTAGCATAGATAATGAAGTAAGCAAAGAAAGTCTTTAATGGAAGCTATTAAACAACCTTCTCCTCCTGTCTAATAACCGCACTGTTCTACCTCATTAGTGAAGGGACTTTAATGACCACACTAAAACTTTTAAACTTCTTGAAATGTGTGAAAAACAGAAATAGCACTATAATTGGATCCAGTATGGTTGGCGCTACACAACAAAGGCATTATGAAAGCCGTATGAAACAGAAAACAGCTAGAACTTGACCAGCCTAATTTGAGCACACTTCTCAAGAAAGACTCTGACCGAGGAGGAATTAGCAAAAATGATTCAAGCACACCTCAGCAGACAGCAGGTAAGATGGGCATAAGTTCAAATCATATATGTTTTGTGTTTGTAAATCTGATTGTCGAGTTGTGAAGAATAAATGTCAACCAGTAAAGCAACCATATCTTTGTGCATCCAATTTATGTGGGTGTATAAAACACCCAAATGAAATACGTTCCAGCAGAAAGTCTGAAAGATGAACCAGTTACACTTTAATTGATTTAAGTTAACCTTTACCCTGATTCTTAAGTCTATCAAGAAGTCCCCCAGCCTCAAAATAAAAAAAATGCAGAGTGAGTAAAGTTAATGGTGAACAGAAAAATCATCCGAAAGAACGACAGCTGAGAGAAAAAAAAAAGTTATCTTTACACTTTTACTTGTTCACAGGTAAATCTTTTAGTTTCCTTTTAAAGCCTTTTCCGCCTTTTATAAAGGTATTTCCGTCAGAGCGCCAATGCCAAACAAGATAGGGAATGCTAGTAGGTTTTATGTAACTGTACAATTTGATACTCTCAGGTGAAAATGTGTTGCGCAAAGAGAATGTGGGGCAAGTGAAGGTTAAACTGCACAAAAATTAAACCAGCTCTGTAGGTTGGCTTTGAAGTGTTTTCACTTCAACCAGCCATTTGTAGAATAAAAGAAATGTGATAGGTTTTATGCTTTTACCTTGAAACTAAATTGTCTATTCGAAATGTCATTCTATTAGTCTTTGAAGTAAAACATAAGGAAAAACACGCCTAAATGCTTAATGGCCATAAAGGTTTCTGAAACCACTGATGTGTTTTTTTTTTGTTTTTTTTCTTGAGCAAATCTCTGATTTCTTATGAAACAAGGCCTTGCTTTGCAGTAAATCAGTGAGCCACAGGGACAAAGCACTCTGCCCTTGGGTCATCCATTCCATTCATAGTTTATCACTAGCTCCAATGAACCTAGTTATTGCCATTATCATAGCAGCATTTAAATCCCTATTGAGCATACGACGGGGGAGCCAGAGGCAAAAATCGTGGAGCCAATTCCTGAAGTATTAAATTACGTGCTGCTTCCATTCCAGTAGATGTGGTGCTGGGCCATAAAGCCTGATTGTTTTGCCATTAGAAATAATAGATCCACGGTGCAGGCAGCCAGGAAGATTAGCTGCTGGTGCTGTAGAGCCACAGGAAACAGATGTGGAGCTGATATCTGTTTTTCTGTTGTTTTCTTGAACAAATGTCAAGGAGAAGACATGCACATTTACAATAAGGTGTAGCTCAACAAGTATGAACCAGAATTTTAGACCCAATGTTGCATCATTTAAAGAGCAAATATTAAAATCAGTGTTATTTGTGCTTGGACATTGCACATTTTGTGCCATTCGCATCACATTATGCTAATAATATTGACACATATGACTGCTGAAGTATTCAAATATTGTCTGACTGAACACTGTTAATAGTTACATATCCAGTAATAAACAGTATGTCACAGCATCGTGCTACAGTGTTTTGGTGGTGGTAGCATAGATAAAAAAAAAAAATTGTAACATTGCTGATAAAATGCTGCACTCATGCTCTCATTTTCTGTAACCTATCTAATCCTGTTCAGGGTCACTGCAGGACCGCAGTTTATACCAGCAGTTATAGAGCAAGAGGTATATATCCTGGACAGGTCAGAAGTCCATCATTATGACACACAAATATCCAAGCAAGCACTCAAGGTAAATTTATATTTTCTATTTCATGTATCCTTAAAACATCTAGATTAAAACAACCGAATTTGGATTATTGTGCTTCCATCCATTTGTATTCATCAGCTTATTGTTCTATAGCCACTTTATTCTTGAAAGGTCGTAGGAGGGCTGGAGTCTATCTCCTGCTGTCAACAGGCTAGAGGCGAGGTTCATCTGCTGAGAGGTCACCAGTCCATCACAAAAACAAACAAGAAATAACTATGCGCCCACACACTCACGTCAAAGGGTAATTTAGAATGGCCAACTAACCTGTCATGCATGTTTTTAGTTGAGGAAGCTGCAGCGACAATGCAAACTTCTCATATAAACCCATAACCTTTTTGCTGTGAGGTCAGATTGCAACTGCGTGCCCATTCAACTCTGAGTGATATTTTTGTTTTTAGTTATACTCTGCCATACAAATGGTCAAATAGAAAAAAAAAAAAGAAAATTTGCTATAGAAATTACTATACTTTACTAATATTGGGTTGAAACGACCCAATTTTTGCCACAGTAGCATAAACGTTGCCTGACCATTGCCTTCCCAAGGACTTCCACTTGATCCTAATCGCTCTTCCAACCTCCATCTGGGTTTTCTCCCATTGAGATGAATTTCTCTGGAAGAAATTCAACTGGGCCAATCACTGTGAACAATGACGTTGATTTTTTTATTAAAAGCTGTAGTCTTCCTATAGTTGGCAAAAGCAGTGGAGGAAGTGAACGAAGCTGTTCAATCCATGTTGACCATGCTTCCAAATATTGAATTAACACTCACAGCCGCCTCGTTCGGCTCGGCACTTCTCCATTCGTAGTGGAGGATGGCTGTTTTACAGTGCAGGCAATTTTTGATAAGCTCCATGGCGTCACACTGTCATCTTACATACCTATGTCACGGCCATTTGTTAGCGATTGGATAAAATTGAAAACTTCAACTGAATCCACACCTTCAGCAAGCAATCGTACAAGTCTCTACAAAGCAACGAGTAGAACAAGAGGCTGTTTCTTATCTAGCTAGTATAAAACTAGAATTTTATACTAGCAGAAATTTTGTGCTTATTTTTCCACTATCAAGACACTGTTTGTATCTGGAGTACGATGGTTGAAGACACTCTGTGGTTCTGAGGAGATTGTTCTAGCAGTCACAGGCTCTCCTTTTAATAAAAAATAGATGTTTTAAGCATTCTTGAGTATTGACTTTCTTAATAATTCTTACGTTTCATACATGTATTGACAATAGATTACCACTTAGAAAAATTGGCTGCAGCACTGCTAACAAATACAAAAGCCATGAATGAGTATTTTGTATGCAATTGTTATTTTCACCAGCTCCAGATAATCAAAATGAGGGAAATCATTCAAAGGCAGCAACCACTTTTCAAAAAAAAAAAAAATTGTTTGCCATTCACTCACACATCCATCAAATTATTATTATTTTTTTTTTCCTGCTGCATGCACATTTCATTTGCCTAAGTACTTAAAATTGAGAATGCTCCTCTTCAACCAGTAATGGACAAATGCTGTGGAGTACGGTAGAATTGTTGACACGAGAAAACCGGTAATAGTGAGTTACCCAATAAATTTGGACACACAAATAAAAATGCATTTCGCTTTAGGTCCACTGAGTGCTATATTGTTGCGTGTGTGTGTCTGTGTGTTATTTTCCTAAATGAATCCAATCATGTAAGGAGCTGGAATTGGATCAAATTGGCCAAGGTGACGGCAGGAGATAATGAAATGGGGGTGACGGAAAACAAAACAAACCATGAATGTTGTGTAGATTGGCATTATTATTTAATGGAAGTTTATTTGGGGAGTATCATTCATTTTCTGTTACAATGACATTTAAAGAAAAATGTGTTGTCAGGGAAGACGTGTGCTGTTCCAATGACTAGTCATTTCTTGTCAGCTAGTGTTGTGATGAGCAGATTTAGCAGCATTCCTTTGTAAGCGACATGTGGGAGGGGGCGACTGTCATTGCATCCATGCCTCATGTCCGTGGATGTGCATCAAGGCATTGCCTTTTACAGAAAGATCGATGGTGTTGTCTCTGGGAAAGTGATTCAGTTGTAAAAAGTAAAACCATTGCTTGCCCTGATATGGCCTATTGATATTTACGTGGTTGAGCAAAATCCTCAATTTTAATGGTCATTTATTCAATAAAGGCTATTAAAGAGAGCTAACTTTGAACTAAAGGAGGAATTCAGTCAATGCTCCTCAGAAGCCTTGATAAATTGTGAATCACATACCATTAGTAGAAGACATGTGGCCACCATAGTTGTCACTACAGCATATTAGTTAAATTCAGTCAGAAATGCTTGCACAGTATCACAACACTGCCAAAGATAAAACTACCTATTAAATCAAGACATCTTCAAAATAAATGGGGAATTAGATCAGCAGGATGTTAAAAATTTCTGCGTTTTAAATGTTCACCTAAAAACAATATATGCAGGGTGTGACCAGCAGGTGTGTCCTCAAAGCTGGGGGTCGACAAGCCCAATCCTGAAGAACCTAAAGAGCAGGGGATTTAAACAGCCAGGGGAAAGACTATTTGGCTCTATAACTGGCAATAAGGCCTACTACGTTTTATGAGCTCCCGCATTCCTTGATTTTACGAAAATCCTCATCAACAAGCACCATCTACCACCACCTGCTGATTTCAGCCTCTGTGGGTATCCTGATCTTCCTCCCCTGCAACTCCACCATCTCTAGTCGTAAGCTAATCATCTCACTCATCATTTCCATTATATCCCAACTATATCTTACTATTTACCTCAGTTCCTCAATTCTGTGTTCTGAACCATGAAGAACTATTCATTCACCTGTATCAATATCAAGCTTCTCTTTGATATCTGTAGCTGTTGCCTGCACAAACATCTCCAACCAAATTAATATGACATGTAATGCATCATATATCACAATAATGTGGGTTAATGTGGTAACACTTTATTTCTGACATCACTAGCTTGTAAATATTCAAATCTTTCTTTATTAAATGTTCACAACAGTGAAGCTATTTTCTTTATTTTAGCATTCTTTATTTAAGAATATGCATTATTATGAACCCAACATATACACATCTAAATATATGTACATATTCATACTCAATACAACAGAAAAGAAAAAAAGGATTAGTGCCTCAGCAAACATTTAAAATCCATTTCAGCAATTGACATGAGGCTACTTTCTTACCAGGACTTTACCAGTGACTTTGCAAAAGTATGGAAATGTTATTTATTTATTTTATTTATTTATTTAAGATTAACTTAAATATTCAGAAAACAAAAAAACATTTTTATTGCCTATTGTTGACTTTCCAAAACTGAGTTAGAGTGAGGTGATTTTTTTTGCCTTATATACTGTAAGCAAGACAAAATTAAAGTCAACAAGCCTTTTTTGTGAGAGGTTAATTTATCACATTAATAAAAGAGAGGCCCTATTCCTAACAATGGAAAAGAAATAGAAAAGCATCTGAACCTACTTCATAATTTTTATTTTTCTCTTTTAAGATGATCACAATAGGCAATAGCTCCCTGTTTCCCTTGTGTATGGAAGGTGATGCTACTTCTCTAGCCAGCTGCTTTAAATGGAAGAGACCAGAGTAGATGGGATTCAATTATTTCCGCTATGTTGATTTTTTTTTTTCATAAGTCAGGAAATAAGCTTGCTCACCTCTATAGTCAGAGGAATGAAGAAACGATTTGGAAACAAATAAAACCGTGACTAAGAAGTGTAGAGATGGAAGCGAGCTTATCCTACCAACTCAGAAGAATGGCAAGAGAGGATAAAAATAAAAGTCTTCAAACATTACTATTAGGCATGTAGCAAAAAGTGGCATTTTTGAGTCAACTTTTGTACAGACCTTTACCTGAGGGAACTATAATTATGGATGGCTATCCATAACAGTGTACAGGCCTTAGGAAGAGATCCACAGCGACAATGTTCTTACATGAACCATATGTAAAAGATAATGGTGAGGAGATGTGCTGAAAGTAGCGTCTCCTCCTTTATTCCACACCCCTACTTCCTACTGTCTTTGCATTAAACATAGAACGCATCTTAAATCATGTTCCGAGTGTCAGGCACACTGCTGATGTAATAGAGGCATCCATCAGTCTGTCATCACAGAAAGAGCTAACGCTGTAGAAGATATTAATTACCTTGAGCTGAGAAGAACCTCTCCACGGTTCTGTCTCCTTTTCCACGCTTGTCCGGTCACATTACTCACAGCCCATTCTAAAGGACAAGGTGATATTCTGCTTACGAAGCAGAGAAACACAAACTGAAAAATCTTCCGTCTCCGACATTTGTATTTTTTCTTAACAAAACTGCCCATTGCCTTTTTTCATCGTTGTAGCTACATTTGCAGCACCACCATAAATTTGTACCTTTTTTTTTTTGTCTATGATGCATTCCTTGCAAATATAACAGCAGAGGCGTATTCATGGTAATTTGATTTACAGCTTAAGAACTTAAGAGGTAGCTGAAGCTGGTGAATTGTTTATTAGTTTTCAGCTTTTATAAGCCTCTGCAATGGGATTTCATATGTCTGTATTTTTATGTTTTGTGTGTTGTGTTTTTCTTGAATTGATGTTATGCTCAATTACAGTATGTTAACTGCCTCACATTACAATTAGACAGGTAATTGTTGAGTGTTTTGTTTTTGATCTCCCCGCCCATAGCAAAGTATCCTTGGGCCTGGTGCTGTTCTGTCTCTCTGTCCTGTCCTCTACACCCCCGGCCAGTGAAGCCAGATGGCCCCCTGTCCTGACCATGGATCTTTCAGAGGAGTTTTCCTGTTGAAGGACAGGAGGTGGGAAGAAAAGCCAATGTTAAGTTTTAATGCAATCTGTTGGCATTTTGGCTGTTGGTGGCCTTTTTAACAATCAGGATTATGTAGAGAAAATGTATTTAAACTGGCTGTATTATATTACATTGACTGTGCTGGAATGGAGTGAGTCGTAATAAATTTGAGTTAGATTTTTATTTTAATAACTCTAATATTTGTTTTCTGTAAAGTGACCCAAAACTTCTGCCATAATTATAAATGACCTGTACAGACGTAATGCTTTATCAAGTCTTCAAAGCACTTTACATCAGATCATTCATACACACATTCAGACTGATAAGTGATGTAGTCATTTAGTCAGTGCCGCTGGGTTCTCAGATCAGCACCAGCAGAGGGCCCGGTGGCGCCAAAGTAGCTTTTTTAGAAGAATTAAATTTCATATTGTGGTTGCTTTCAGGGACATTAGGGAGAATATCAACACTACACATAGGAAAAAAGCATGTAAAAAACTTGTTTCTGTTTTCTAAGCCACTATGAATGTTATAGTAAAAGCTAACAAAGTGACAGTTAAATGCCAAACTAAAATGTACAGGTCACATTTCATTTGCAATCAGATTTAAAAGACTGTAAATGTATTGTACAAGTTCATAACAAGTGAACTTGTACACTTGTTACAAACATTTAACCTTTTGGAAATTTTATCCCGTTACAACCTGAAACGTTTCTGTATTCTATCTGCATTTTATACACCAACATTAAATAATAAATAGTTGGGAATAGGTTTGAAAAACCTTCTTTCAATTATTTAAAATGTACAAATCTGAAAAGAGTGAAGTGCATGTCGATCAATCACCCCTCAGCCAATACTTTGTAGAACTACGTTTTCTGTAATTACAAGTACCAGTCTTTTGGGGCTGTCTTAGCTTTTCACCCCTAGAGACAAAAATACATGTTCATTCTTTGTTTCGGGACTTCAACAGGGATATTCTAGCACATGAATATATCTTAATCTAAACAAAACAGTTGTTGCTTCGGCCAGTGGGAATTTTTGATGTAAAGATATGACTCACCTGACCTTAAAAGGTGTCATAATAACTCAGAAAAAAACAAAAAACGAAGTAATCACTTTCAACCCTAATAAGTTTTCTACTGCCTATTTGCATGCTCGGTCAATGGAAAGCGGGGTGCCTCACAGCATTAGCACTTCTAAAATATTTGACCATACACCTTACCTTTGCTAATGACAATCAAGCTAGTATTTGATTTGAAGCGCCTCATTCTGATGTAAATTTTAAACCTTTAATGATGAGCCTACATAAAGTGCTGATATGTAAAACCTTAACTTTTATGTACAGTGAGGGGAAATATTTGAGGTACAGAAGTAGGAAGAACAATGACCCTCGTTGGCTATCCATTTAGGGATTGTTGTCCTTCTGGAAGGTGAAACTCAACACAGGTGTCAATTATAAAGTTTTTTTTTTTTTTTAGGATTGTCTTATATTTAATTGCCTCATCTATTCAGTCAGACCAGCTTTGTTGTCCCAGTTGGAAAAAAAGAACTCCTTATTGCATGATGCTCTCTTTACTATACATTGCAGTGGGGATAATGTGTCCAGGATATGATGTACTGTCATAAAAAAAAAAAATATTATAGAATGTGCCTTTGTCAGGCACATTTCTTTGTCAGATCAAAAGTAGTTTTTGAAAATAACAACCCTCCAGTAGGTATGACTAACTTTGTATTTTTATTAAGCTCACATTTCTGCATGAAAATGTAATTTTTTTATTGGTCTAATATAATATTATAATATTAAGTGTCATTTTTTTCATTAGTTGTAAGCAGAAATTCATCATAATAAACACAAATAAAGTCATGCATGAAAACATCAGTCTGTGTGTAATTAATCTACATAATGTGCTTCACTTTGTGGATGTAGTGACTGAAGTAAATGAACTTTTTAATAAGATTCTAATTTATTGATTTGGTCTGTACGGCATTAGTTTAGGATGAGATGGTGCGCATTAAAGAACAAATGAAGTAAAAATTTGCAGTGTCAGCCAAAGGCAGTTTTTCATTTGTTGTCCCTGTTACAAAGTCACAATGTAAAAAACAACAACATGCTGCCACAGCTGGAGCTGCGGATTCCTGCAACTCCTCCTGAATTACTGGGGGACTCTTGGTGGCTGTGCCTATTAAGGCTCTTCTTTGTGGGGCTGTTAGTTTAGGTGGAGGGTTACATCTTAGTGAGTTTATGTTGTTGCCATAATCTTTCAGATGATGGATTGAACAGAGCTCGGTGAACTTTTCTTTAATGAAGAACAACTTTAATCTTAGATTAAATTGCACACAGGTTGAGACTTAACTAAATTAGGGAACTGGTTGCATTAAATTTTAGAGGTACCAGAGTAAAGGGGGCTGAAAACCAATGCATGACATGTTATAGTTTTTTATTTACCAAAAATATACTTTCACTTGCCAATATGACACCATTTTGTGATGACATTCCAATAAATCACTCTGATATTTCTGGCTCTAACATGATGAAATGGGGGGTAGGGGGAATCCCTTACATGAGAGGCACTGCGATTTTCAAAGGATTAATGGAAAAGCAAGCTAGAGTTGTAAGGGTGAAAAATAAACCTTTATATGTAAAATTACAGTGAAATAATACATGGATTTTGACATCAACACATTTGTCACTGTCCTATTGGATCACATTAAAGATTTACTCTTTAGATGTTTACAGTGAAATGCAATTTATCATCATCTGTCCATAGCTATTCTGCATCACTACTCATAGCTTGTGTAATCTATAATGACTTGTCACTGTAATGACCTGTCACTGTCATCATTTGGCCTAGACCACACAATAATATCCACATAACTGAGAAGGGTGGATTCATCTCACGTCAGCGCCGATGTTTAGATGCTTTATTTCATTTTCTAACTGACCAAAAATGTCCTATTAAAGTAGAGGAGCGAATGCTTTGTACACTGGCTTCCCCCCATCAGCTAAAATCGATGGGGCATGTAATTGGTGGTCGCTTTGTGTTATTGCTAAGATAAACAGACATTGTTAGCGGCACAGAAGATCAATGTCATGCAAAAGCAAGGGATGGTTGTGAAGAATGTATGGATCATATTTATAGAGATTGGGAACAAAGCAACTTTATTTCTGGCGACACGCTTTTTACTCTTGTCATCATAGTACTCAATCGCCACCTTAGGAGTCACTCTAAGATTTATGGTTGGAGTCCATCCTCACAGCTTCAAGATGAATGGCCATGTGGGAAAAAGCCTTTACATGTTGTTTGCTTCCTGATTTTATAGTTTAGTATCGCTACATAATTACTTTACATTACATTATAGTACAGATGAGATCTGCATCTTATAACTGCTCAAATAATGCCTTGGCTTTAATTTAACAACCTCATCTTTTTTTTTCTTGGCTCAAATTTATAGTTTTAAATTAAGTAACATAACTATTTTTCTGGTCTATTGAATGTTTCCATGTATTGATTTACTTCCAAACTAAAAAAGCAGAAAGAAAGAAAGAAACCATTTGAAGCACTATGTTTAAATGTTTCCCTGAAACCTGCTGACACCAATGAGCAGCTTGGAATATTTGACATATTAAAGAAAAAATATTTCAGATTAGAAAACATCAAATATTGTATGCAATCAATAATCGTAACTTCTCTAAAGTAATCAAATCATAAATACCTGTGTGGCATGCATACTTTATATTTTATGTGACTTCCTAATGCATTAACTTATAATTCCCCATCAATAGTGCTAATTCAAATGTTTGTTTCTTGATAATTATAACAACTTACAAAGAATTGTATTTCAGTGAAAAATGTAATGTATTTGTGCTTGCACCACACTTTGTTCTTCATCACATTGGCTGTTCTCACCAGGTAAGATTTTGATAAACTTTTTATGTATTCCATCTTAGAAGTGCTTAAAAAAACATTTTTATTCTGTATCAAAGTGAGCACATTTATTATTTTTCCTGCTGACACTGAATGTATTTATTCTTAAGCCACACCAAAGTAGGGGAGATTAACTAAAAAAAATATAAACATGATAGAATGTTTACCATAATGTGTTTAAAAAATGTCCAGATCCATTTCTTAGTATCAGATTGTGGTTCGGATCAAAACATTTTTTAATTATCAGTATCAAGAATCCCTGAGGAACCTCAGCTCATGTCTACTTACCCAGTGAAGCTGCAACATCAGTAGTCATTAATAATATATTAGTAATAATATTCGGAATAATATTTTGGCCCAAAATGAAGGAGGAAAGAAAATAACATTTTCTCTAAGTTCCATCTACACAGATTATAAGACAAACTAGCAGTTTACAAGTCATTTCAGCAAAATATAAACAGGAGGAGCAAAATGGAAATTCATGCAGGGCTGTTGCTGAGCTGTATGTGTTCAGAAACAAATGATGAAGTTGTCTATGGTTTAGTCAACATGTCTGAATCTTATAGCAGCTTTCTTAACCTGGTTATCCTGCGTTCAACAGGCATATTATCGCTTTCCCCCAGGTGGGATAAAACATCTTTTGCTTTTGAGAAACACGGATAGGTGAGACTCCAGCATCCTGAAAATCATTGGTAAACATTTGTGGCAGTAGCAAATAATATGTCCCTGCTGTAACATTAATTCCTCCTTGGTAGCCTGGGTTAGCTGGAGGTCATGCTGCATGTCACAGGATCAGATGTGAAGAAAAGCAAATCGGGTGCAGTTTATCTAAAGCTTTACATCAATTGAAACAGGTGGAGGATATGCAATTGTGTGAGGGGCTGTGCATTTTAAAGTCTTTTCTTTAAATGAAAAATCAAACGTAAAAACATTATTTTCACACGGTTAAATCTGACAAGCATTTCTGACAGTTGGCAAAATGTCCTCTGTGCACTGAACTGTACCACTTCATTATATCCACAAATATGATGTGATAGCTGAACAGAATTTATTGCATTTCCACGTAGATTGTGTGGGACTATTATGAGATAAACAAACACTTCTCTACAAAGTGAGTAAAAAAAAAAAAAAAAAGTTAACTTTTATGTTATTGCACTTTCCAAAATCAATAAGTGGTAACAAAAAACCCCAGCAAAATTTGAAAAAAAGTTTGCTTACAAATGCCCAATTTTCTATGCCAACCTGTTGTGAACAAAATGAATGTAACCGTTGTTGGATTGATCAAATCTGAATGGACTTGGCTCACCTTGGTAGTGCAGCAGGAGGAATCCTGAATTGAGCCGCTGATTGCCACGGAAACGAATCGAGATCTGGTTGCTCCAGCTGCGAAGAACAAGGCCCCTCATCAGCACTGACTCATTGGCGAGGATGAAAGGTTCTTGACCACCTGTGTCCTCCACTGTTATCTGCTCTCCCTCCATCACGCTCACATTTTGTACCTAACAAACAGATAATAAGGTTAAACACGTGCTTCTTAGCCTGGAATTGTATGCAAATTGTAGGATAGTACAAGTATAAAGGTGTATCCTATAACTTCAGTCAAATTTTTAGGAAGCAGATAGAGTATTTGCACACAACCTGCCTCTTTTTTCCACTCTGAGAAAAAAGTCAGACTAACCCTTTCCTTTCATGTTTAAGGTCAGCTGGGCTGCTCCAATAATTTATGTTTGTTAAGAGCAAGAATAATGTGAGATAATTTTCTTTTATTGTTTACTTCAGATTGTGAAATTTACATAAAATACTTATTAAAATTATTCTTTCCACGGCAGAACTGGGTTTAGAGTAATCTTTTAATTTTAAAAACCTGCTTTTTTTTTTTTCCTGGCTGGAATTATGTCAACATTTCAGAACAACCCGGTTGGAGTTCTGACTTGAACCTGATTATGAATGAATGCAGTAAGCAAAAGATTAGGGCGATGGTAAAAAGGACTTCCAGCTTTAAACAACTTTAAACTCATCATCAAAAATAAATCAGTGGAAATACAGTATTACAAGCTGCTCAAGAATGATAATATTATGATTTTGCCTTTGATTATCAAGAAGGTTATGGAAACTAATTCTTTACTTGCTATTTTTAATAAAATGTGAAAAGAAGATAAGGTATCATTTTCAGTCTTAATCTGCCAGAGGTATAGATAATTTTGGGTGTAACAGTACACACAGTTTATAATGCCTATAGATAATTAGGAAAAGTCCATATTATGATGCTGTAGCTTTGTGAACTTCTTATAGGTTACCGTAATTCACAACATTTATGCATTAGATGCATTTTAGGGCATGTGTGAAAAAAAAAAATCTAATGAAATCAAGCAAAATATAAGGTGCAAAATTGCTGATCCTCACAGCTCTGGTTCATCCTTAGGTAAAATTTCTAAATGCCACAATAATCCGTTCAAACAATGTTATGCAAGAATAAATAGCATGAAAATGTCTAGCCAAGTACAGTTCAGAAATTAGATGAATTCTGTGTTGAAAAGCTGTGCTGGAAAATGTGTCCATCAATCAAGGAACAATAGCAAAAGATTTTGTGACGAGGCTGATTGAAGCCGATAAGAAAAAGTCATTATCTACAGTGAAACAAGTGTTGTACTGCTATTGGCCAATCAGAAAAGAAGAAGCCGTTACTCCAAAAGCAACAACCAAACATATTGCAGTTTGAAAGCTATTAAAGCTTTTGTACAAATGTGTCTTCTGAATGGGCAAAGAGATCACACATAGCAGAAAATTAGTTACAAAGTTGCATTTTTATTTTCTTTTGGAGAATACTGCAAAAAATATATAATAATGAGTTCAGTCCCTTAAGTTGTGACCAGAAAAGTTGTGACCAACAGTTCTATCAGGAGGCCAACATTTCAACTAATCAAATCAAACAGTTTCAAAGAAAATTCAACTAAATAATAAGAAAATCCATCTAAACTTCCAAATTTGGTTTTAAAAACTGGCTTGCTAATCATTCTGGTATTTTGCAAATATAAATCACTATATTTTGGCAATTCTACCTCATGTAAACACAACTGATTTGATGGATACAATTGAAAACAAAAAAGTTTCTCTTTTTCTACGATGCAAGCAAATATCTGGTTAGAACTGTAACCACTACTTTGCTGTCAATGATGCAAACAGATTCCTTTGCATCTATGCTCATTTTACTCTGAAACTTCAGCTTGCATAGATCCTGTTCTGTATATTAGCACTTGCTATGCATATCTACTTTGCAATCAAGCCTAAGCTGTTAACATCGCTGTGAAAAATTGGGTCACCTGCTGAGTTAGTTTGCACACTTGCCTCCCAATACAATTACAGGCGGGAAGCATTTAGTCAGTTCTTCTTGCTAACCCGCTGCCAGGCTGTACGTGGTTTTGAGTAATTGTAGAATCTGTCTAGGTCATTCCACTTATGGTTTGTTGCACAAATGATTCATCCTCTGTGCCTGTAAGCAACTCTGTCAGCTCTGCTTTATGTCTTCAACAGGTTGAACAGCATCTGCAGCTAAATCTGGTGAAGGAATCTCAGGAGTACGGCATGCAGTTAAACTGTCGGGATAACAGAGTGCTGACACCCTTTGCAGCCGCATCTCATTTTTCCCTGAAGTGCAATAAACTAAAGCTGCTAATTCAACAGCGGGTCATAATTATTTTCTATATGGCAAAGGAAAATTCTTTCACCTTGAGTTTATAGGAATGTTCTTACATTAAAATATAACCCACCCTTGAGTTTTGTTTTCTTCGAATCCAAAGCGATCAATTTGAATTGTTTATGAAGTTTTGAGAAGGAGTGAAACAACTGCAGAAAAGCCCGTTGAGATTATCAGTAAACGTGTGGTCGAAATATAATGGCAGTAGTTAATAGAAGCACTTTAAGTAACTGAAAAATCAAGATGCTTTTACCATACTCATATTTCATATTTTTTGACCAAGATGTTGATGCCTGTGTTCATAAATTTGTTGAAATTTTTGCTCTCTGTAAATTCATTTTGACCCAAAACCCAGCTTGTGTTTTGTGCTTGAAAGGAGCATGTTTAAATTACATTTGTAATTATAAATCTTATGTTAGGCAGGGACAGTCATGTATATAGAAAATACACAAAAAACCAGCATGCTTTTCAAAGTAAATGCCAGTGCATTTACTTTGGTTATTACTATGATTATCTAGTACACCCTAAATAACAACAAAAAGCACAAAATTCTATAAAAACATTATATTAGTGATAAACATTGCTATTGCCCCCAGTACCGTTTCTTCATTTTGATTATTCTTTTAATGATCTTATAAAAATATTTACCTTTGGCAGTCAGGCTTTAACTTGTTGCTGTGTGGAAATAAATTTGACCACATTTTATTGAACTATTATTGTATAATTTGGAAGTCATAACAAGCAGCTCTACTGACAAACAAAAACAAATCTTTGGTAGAGTAACAGAAAAGATACAACTGATTGGTTAGCTCAGTAAGAATAGCACGACTGCTGAAATAAAAAGGATACGTTATGGGGGAGATATTTGTTTATTTTACTTTTTTGAATGATTTTTTATGAATTTGACCACCAGTCATTTAACATCCAAAATATTTAGGCCGATCAAACCTGAAAAGCAAATCTTTAAAACAAAAATGTATGTATTTTCAACAAAAATACATGCAGGACATTATGAATGAGAGTAGGCCTTATATTTAGATGACCTGAAAAACCACAAAATATGAACAAGTGAAACATTTCAAGATTATTAAAATCTCCTTACTTAAAATAATATTTAGAATTTTTTTAAACGTTTGATGGATTTCCTAATCTTCCATGGGAAAATTGTGATCCCAATAATACTGACTCCTGAGAATGAATGTATCATGTTATGTCTATGTATCATAATCTTTTTAATTAATACAATGACGTATTTGGCAAACAGGCTACCATACATCTGCACTATAAACTTTTTGATTTTTTCAGTTATCTTTGATTTTTATGTCTGCAATCTCTGAGAGAATATGTATGCTATACGCTTCCCCATGTTTAGCCGGTCGCCAGCTGCTCTGTTTTCTTTTGGGCTCTCAGTCGGATTTTAGAGTATTCTCTCTGTTTAGCAGCTGCCTGCCACAGCCATAAACAACATTAAGAGTTATGAGAGCTGTAAGCCGAAAAACAATGAGTCGAGACATCGGTGCAAATAAATGGTAGATTTTTTTTTTTTGTTCCTAAAAAAAATTGTAGAGAATACATCTATAAGACCTTTTACAGCCCAGTGAATCTGATTATTCTCAGGCAACATTCGGGCCGCTGGGAAGAAAGGATCTGTAGCCCATCACGGCCAATTCAGCCACATCTTTTTCAAAAGCCTGTTGAATTCCTGACACATTCTTAAAGCCGGCGATGTCATAGGAAGTGGGCTCAGGTATGCCACCAGGCAGAAAAGGCTTGCCCTCCATAGGCTGGAGTCCCTGAGGAAATCTGTGAGCAGAAGTGTTAGAGCACCGGCCCGGAAAAGCTGAAACAGTGGTCAGGTTGAGCACTATCCACAATGTTGTTGGCAGCAAAATGAAATTGGTCATGTAGGCTAACTGTCACTCAGTCGAACAGGATTTGCCAGTTGAGCGCAGGAAGTCTAATGGATGCTGTGGGACCGAGTTTAGAGGTGACTTCTTCCAGAGTGATTCATGAGATCAGCAACTTTGATTGATTTGTTTTGTTTTAATCACCACACTTGAACACAACAGCACTCCAGAGGTTTTCTTGTGCACAGTTAATAAAGAAAGCTGACAACCATGTAGTAGGGGTTGCATTTGTGTTAGAACGATATCTGTCAAAGTAGAAAATAAATAAATAAATAAATAAAACAGCTTCACAGTGAATAATAAATGACTGCTTCGTAATTTTAGAATGCAAGATATTACATCCCTCAAGGACATGGCAATGACAACGCCTCAGGCGATTTTCAAACGTGCTTTTCCCCCCTCAAGTTAATCCAAAGAACTTCACTGTTTTTCCCCCCCAAAAAAAAAAGAAAAGAAAAAAAAAAGTTTTGTTTCCTTCTTGCTTGGTATTTAAGTTTAAAAGTTAAATGCTCTACCAAAATGCTGTATAGTGCAGACAAAATGCAAAAATATTTGAATTAAGCATGCAAATTTGTATTGAGAGTAAATCAGGCTAATTAGAAAATCACTGAAAAGCCACTGTAACTTTTGATTTAATTGAAATCAAACATTGTTGAGAGAGATGGTGATTAAAACTTCAACTACATCATGATAAAGAGTGAATAAAAAGAACAATCCTCTGGAACTTTGACATTGTAAGGTCTTCATCTTAACATTATTTGTCTTTGAACATATATATTTTTATATTTCAATGGGCTATATTTCCTATTTGAACAGTTTTCCGAATAATGTAGAGCAGGTGCATCTTATATTAAATGCTAAAAGATTCTAATATTACTGATGAAAGAGACAACATCTGAATTTAAAGCCTTCAACAATTCAGTGTTACAGACAAACTAGATGGTGTCAGTTTGATGATAAAGTGTTAAATAACAAAAATAACAAATATTTGTATTTCTATAACAAAAATAAGGTTGGGAAAAACAACCTGCAAACATTACGAAATGCTAAGTGCTCTGTCTTTTTAAATTACACAAGTGCAAATAAATAAAGGTCTGATGTGGACTTCTTAGTCGTGAAGTTAATTAAAGATGATTGGCGTTCCAGTGTGATTCATAAAATTCCCCCTGTCAGTCTGTGAAGAAATGACTCTCACCTGAATCACTGAGAGATGTTTTATTTTTCAGCTATATACTACGATTATGTTGTTCTTTCCATCGGTTTGCTTGCCAAGTTCCAAAATGTTTACAATGTGGCTGCAAAATCCTGTTACACTAATTAAAACTGCATCCCCCCCCCCAAAGAAGTTTTAAAAGAAAAAGGCTCCCGTCTGTCAAAGAGTATTAAACGAACTCGGACAAAATGAAGGTGTTTTGTCCAGAATTATTGTCTCTTGCTGTGACAGAACTGCACAAGCCTTTATTTTTCCCTGCCTGAACACCTGTGATCATCTGATTCCAGTGCCGCTCCACTGACTCCAGCTGGTGTACAACTCTGAGGCTTGAACCAGTGCTGAGAGTATGAGCAGCAATTCTTCAGCTCGGAGAATTTTGAAATGATTTTATGGTAGATTTTAAGCTGAAGTGATCAATCTCCTACTTCAGAATGCAGAATTGTGTCCAGAGCATATCAGTGTTACAGAGCTGGAAGCGCCATTTATATACCTAAAAAAAAGAAGAATATCTGCCGCTGTGCATCCATATAACCTGTGGACATAAAACAACAAGCTGATTTATTTCCGATCTTTTTTTTCCCCCAGCTCCTAAAGAGAAACCAAAAGTCTGCAGCGCCAGCTGTTAGCGTCATCGCCCAAGAAGACAAAAAACACACCATGTGGTGTCTCCTCTTTCGGTGAGCCTCTGCAACATTGCTGTCAATTAGATTAATTTAGAAGTCGCTCATTCAATCTTGAATCATTTTAGACCAGACTTTATTTTTATTGTTAAACTCATTGATTCTCTTGCCTTCTCAATTTACCCATAGCAGGCTCAGCTTGCTGCAGGGGCAATCTGCTTAGTAATTCAAAACCAAATGACTGTGTGAATATTTCATGTACTCTATGTAGCTGTATTTAAGAGCCTTTAATTGTTAAAATACCCATAATTACTTTCATTTATATTTGTTGTAGTTATTAATTTATTCATCTCCATTCTCTCCACTTTTATTCTCTTTCTGTGTTTTTTATTCCCTGTAGGGAGACAGTAGTGCTGCTTTTCTTTAAAATGATGCTATAAAAAATACTTTGGATGTGATATATACATATGTGAATACAACGCAATAAGATACAATTAAAGGATGGTCAGTTATTACTTCCAAAGGGCACATGTCTGTTGTTATTTAAAGATGCATAGATGGCTCATTTGTGCTTTACTCTGTTCTTTTCTTAACAAAGACTCATCCAAGTTACTTAAGTATGAAGCATGCATTAGTAAGCCTTCCAAGAAAACTGGATTTGTTTTCTGCAAATCTACATGCATCAAAGAAAATAACACCACTAAAACTACCCCTGATGTTTTGGTACAAAGGATAGGATAGAAAAATGTTTTTATTTTGCATTTATAAATCAGACAACTGGCAATGTCCCATCCTGAGCAAGCATAGGGCGACCGTACAAAGGAATAACTCCCAAGATGAGACTTCCAACAGAACCCGGCTAAATGTGAGCAACAGTCTGCTGCAGTCAATAGGTTTTTGAAGAAAAAAACCCCCAGAAAGCAAAGAAAAGCACTTTTAACAAGAAATAAAATGTATTCAATAAGCTCTGTTTGTGGAATTACCTAAGGAAGTGATGTACTTTAACAGACAATTGATGAGCCAGTAGATTTATGGGATGAAAAACAGAGTATACACAGTCGCATCAGCAGGCACTTCTTCTGCTCTGTCCAGGAAAAAGATAAGGTCAAAGACATAAATTACTGGGCCAGTTGAATCCTCTATGGGAAAACAGTTATTTGCAGCCATATATCTCAGTCACTGTCGCGCTGTGATGACAATGATAAAACTCTAATTGATTTTTTCAAACCTCAAAAACCTGTAGCATGGTCGGGATTGTTACTTTTACTGTAACTACTTTCTTAGGAGCACAACTGCTCTAAAGCAGCTCAACTGTTTAGTATAGTGTTGTTGTTTTGTAGCCCATTTGAAAACAGCATTTTTTTTTTTTTTTGATAGAGCCATGACTTAAAAAGACTGCAATAAGTTTTGCAGTAATTTCTATCAATTACCATTTTTTATCATTACAATTAATGGTACAAAATATTGTCTTAAGCTCAACATCTCTACATAGAAAGTCCTGGAGCCTGATAATCATTGTGTTTGTGCTAAACTGAAAGAAACAAAACAAAACAAAAAAATAAAAAGTGTACAATAAAGAACAAAGAAGAGAAAATCCTTGTGCACATTAAAATTTTTTCGGAGTTCCCCTCGTGGATGATATCTTGCGTGTGTCACAAATAGCTTCCCCCACACTCAACGAGCTCAAACTGATGGAGTATCTGTGACCACAACGTTTACATATACCAGGGAGGCTCATGAAGGATAGGTGAGCAGATAGTGTACAGGGAACATTTGGACTGATAGATAGTTCAGCCCCAGAGGGCCCTATCATCTGTCATCCACCCTGGGACATGTCAGTGCTGCCTGCAACAGCTGTCCTGCCTCAATTATGAATCATTGGCCATGTCAGGAGACCTCAGACTACCTTATCTATGCCGGTACTGCTGCCAAATGCCCTGAGGGACTTTTTCCTCCTCAACATCTCCCACTTACACACTCACAAATATGTGTGTACGTGTACGTCTGTATGTGTCGCTGTGTGACTGTAATAAGAGGCACCTTTTTGTAAGCGCAGGAATCTCTTCCTCAGCAGACACATTTGTGGGACCAACTATTTGGCTGAGCAAGCACACTTCTGCACCAAACCACAACTTCATCAGTGGATCTAAACACTATGTTGTTTCGTTCCCGAAAAAAAAAAAAAAAAAAAAAAATTGTTGACGTAAGACAAAAATGACTTTTGGTCTTAAGAGAGATTTTTCTTCTTCTTTTTTTGCACCTACAAAAGAAGAAAAAATCTGAACAATGGAAGAAATGCAACACCGTTCTCCAAGAAGAAATGCTTTCACTTCATTTTCAGCTTCTACCAAGCAACTCTTTCAAACCTCATTTTTCCAAGGAACTAATCAAAACTAGAAAGTCGAGAAAGGGGAAGGTCGTCTTCAGCCTAAAGCCGCAGTCTTTTCAAATAAACTGCTGCAACAAACACAAGATCCTTCAAGGCTGTGGGACAACAGGCAGGCCACCACTGGCACAAGACGCACAAAGCATGAAAAGAAAAATATTTCAGGTAAAATTTCAAAGACTGGAAGCATTTGCAGGATTGAGTGCTTTGGTTTCTGAGTTAGTCCCTTTAGAATTGCTGCAGAGGAGACGACTGAGATTAAACAGCCACAGATATAAAGATCATATCCTTTTCCAAACAGAAAGCTGCTTGGTCTGGCGTTTAATCTTGACTAGAGTCACCCTTAAAAAAAAAAATTATAATAATAAAGATACAAAAACATCTACGGGGGGGCTCTGAAACAAACAATCTGTCAAGCAGGCCCACCGTTCCACACGTGACATATTGTTGTTATTTGCTAATGTATTCATTTATCTGCTTGTGCCGCGCACAAGATGAGTGAACCGTCCTCGGAGAGCGTGTCTGACTGATGTTTCATTGTTGAAAACATCTGGCGCTGCTCTGCCTCACACATTTACACTGACTCACAGGAGCCATTGCTAAGGTGGAAATGGGACTCAGGTAATCAAAATGATACAGTGACACAATACATGGAAAATAAATGACCCAGCTGCTGCGGGCAATGAATCAACAGCTAGTGGACTCGCCAGCTGCAGTGTCATCATTACCATGATAAAACCCAGTGGATTATACTGTGGGACATACTGGTTATGTGCCCTGTCCTTACGGCCTCTATCTCTGTCTCGCATTCGAATCGTCTCGGCGCACCATGCAGAGGCAGTGTTTTTGAGCCTTCCCGAATAAATTCATCCAGAAAGACACAGAAAGAAAAAGAAAACAAACAAACAAAAAGAAGCGCGCTCATAGAATTCATTATAATGAAATGGTATCTTAATTGAACATTCACCTTTCCATAAAGCAGCCAAGGCCATTTCCTGTTTTCCATGTTGTTTAAAACAATGGATTTGAATAAATTAGCAAAAAAAGAGCTGAATTTTAATTAGAACGTCATTGGGCCAGCAGATGAATGCCATACAAATATGTTTGTTTTCCCTCTTGTCTCATCTGCACAAGCAGTAAAACTAGCAGTTTAACCAAGTGAGACGAGTGTAACATTTCAAATATAAGGGAAATTTGATTGTGTTTTAGCTGAGTATGTAGTGATTTATTATTATTTTTTCATTCTGTTGCTGTTTTATTAAATGTGTCTGGACTTTGGGTTGTATCAGCCTTACAATCATTGTATCGTTTTTATCTCAGATATACTTATTGATGGTGTCACAAGTTTAGGTGAAATTTTGGCTTTCTGATACATCCGCCTCCCTTTCTCAGATCATTCATTGGCTCAGTTTATTTAACATAGAGTACATTTATGAATAAATTACTTTGCTCGTTACTCATCGTGTATTTCCACCCTCTGTCTCCCACCATGCTGCTGAAACAGTAGGAGGGAACTTAGACTTCTGCCAGACAGACTTCTTCGTTGATGACAGCAAGCTGGGTGGAGGAGCAATTAGTGTCACCTGAAAGCTTTCCTCTCGGGATGGCTGGGCCGCATGAAAACTCATCTCTGCAAAGCCTAGACACCCTAAAGAGCCCGTCAAGATCAGGCTAGCCATCTTCATGTCCTGGCTTACTAGCCTACATCACAGCATGATGAAGGTTTTCCTTTGCCTCATCTCAAGTTGATTAAAGCCTGGAAGCCTGTCCTGGTTCCCATTACTCAGTCAGGCTGGCTCTGCCTGTGACGTGTCGACTATGTCCTGTGTCACTTATGCAGTGTCCCTGAATCAAAGGGTGTCTGGAGGAGGGGAAAAAAAGCTCACATTCATATGCGGAATTTAAAAAAGGAACTTGAATGTTTTTAAAGAAAATCAAAATAAGAGTTGACACTTGTTTGTGTTGGAAATATTACTATTTCTCCAAACCCCTTTCATCCGACTAGAGCGCTAGCAGCCACCAAACACCAACGAAAACAAATTAATTCCCTCGCTCATCAGCCACCCTCAGCCAGGGTCAATCCCTTGAGCATTTTGCTTCTTTTTGTAAGAAATACTGGAATTAAAATGAGAGCGCACAAATCAATACGACAATTCAACCAGCAATGAGAGGGACCTGCGTGTCAAGTATTGGTGCCGCTTATTAACATGCCCATTGATTGGAGTCAGAGGAGCGTGGTCGCCGCGGCAGCATCAAATACCAATCGTTAACCCTCAAGTCGGGATTAGCTGTAAACACTTGCCATGCTCTGTAACATCTCAATCCTTAGGGTGCATTTCATTGATGATCCTCCTCAAACAAACAAACAAAAAAAGAGAAAAAACCTTAACTTAGGCGGAATACATTTGCACACAAAACCTTGATGTGCTTTCAAATTGATTCCATACCGGCTAGAAATTTGTGAAGCAATTTTCACTCCTCTCAGTTTGTTAAACTTGGAAGCTTTAATTTGCCCCAAAGAGACTCAAGATGATTGTTTTATATTTTAATATTGTGTACTTAAGAAAGAAATAACTTTCTCTGTATGTTATAAAGTTTTAAATGTGTTATATGTATTCCTATATTCTCTTGAGTCTTTAACAATAAAGCATGTTTTTGTATTTTATTGGAGCAAATTTGCAATACAAGCTGTCACTGAAGAGCCTATATTGCATATTTATCTATGCCTAATTTAGAAAACTTTTTTGCCAACTAATAAAAAATGAGGTTATATATGATCAGCTTTACAAGACATATTCATCCCTTATAAACTTTTTTCACAAACTTCGATTTTATTTGGATTTTACGGTGATATGATGATGGTGACAGATACACCATCATCATAAAATAGTAATTAAGTGGAAGGAAAAAGAAAAAATGTTTCACAAAAAAAATAAATCTGATTATTGTGGCGTGCATATTTACTCAGCCAGTTTAATTTAATTATTTGTTTAATTAATTTAAATGTGTACATTGCTATTTTTCTTTCCCTTTAAGGTGGGATTTTCATGCTTTTTCAACTCCAAATCTGAACTGAAGTGAAAATCATGGGCAAGACTTTAATGATCTTTTCACACATTGCGATATTTCATGCAAATATGCAATCGTGGTAGACACAAAATGACTTGTAACTGTAATTGAAGCAAACATATGGCTCTACAATTTATTGACTTTTTGAGTTTGCAGTTGTAATATGACAAATTGGGACATAAATAGGACAGAAAAATAAATCACTGAATGAGATAGAGTGAATAAGATTTGAAAAGAGGTGAAGTAAGCTATAAAGACACCATGAGATGAGAGGACAACAAAAAGGCAAAACAAAGGTAAATAATGAGAATAAAGAGAAAGTCCTCTCTACAATTTACTTAGATCTTTTCACTTCAAGTCTGTCAGCAGATGGGAACACTGCTGCAATCAGCCATTACGACATTGCAAGAAGCCCAATGTTCACTTCTATCCCCAATGCTTCTGACACGTTCCAACATTCTGCTATAGAAATACTGGAAGATGTTTCAGTAAACAGGCCAATCAGTGTGTTTGCACAGCCTCCTAGGAAAACCCAGACCCAGGCAGGTAAATCGGTGAGAAAAGAAGATGCAGAATTCGGAGCAGGACAGATGGCCTGGAAGGAGCTGATAGCTAGCTTTACCCCAACAAGATTTATTTGATCACAAGGAAAAAAGCTCCAAAACAGATTTTAAGCCCTTTAATACCATAGCCCAGCAATAGAAAATCTCCATCTGTCCTGTGCTAAAACTTACTGCAGAAGTGACAGTGGTGAGGAAGAAGATGGGAATAGGAAAAATATGTACTTAAAATATGATCAAATCACTGAAAAAGAAAGTTCATGGGTAGTTTACATTATTACATTATAGTAAAACTATATGTTCAAACTTTAATTTTCATTACAGTTACCTAAAGTTATAATTTTCGTAAATGTATATATTTTTTAATTGTGTTACGGATGTAGACTTTAAAATGAATAAAAATATGAATACACCTGCTAAACCTGCTATAATAGCTAAAATTAATGAAAAAACAAATGACTGTACAAATACAGATACCTACAGTTATGTGTAATTTTATACATTACTTTTTCATCCAAACATAAAATTCACCAGTATTGCCCTGCACCTAAATTTTAGTTTCATGAATTCACAAGACATGCCTCCTAAAATCAAAGTATTTCTATTACTGAATTTGAAATCTACGATATGGCATTTTACTGTTGTTTTGGGGGTAATAGCTGCTTCTTCTCTGACTGACACTTCAACCTACATCAACACATGATAAGAAATGACTCGTCTGAACTTCAGTTAATATTTTCACATGGTTTTTTGCTTTTGATTTGAAGTTGATCAGCACATTTCACACTAAAACACGTCCAATACTAAGAAAAAGAGCCTACCTCCTTCCGGAATAGTATGATTGCTGGATATTTCTATCTTATTCATTCATAATATAGTTAAATAGATGAACTGTGGTGTTTCTTTAAATTAAGGATAGTGAAAGAAAGTTTTATATTTGAAATTTACATTTGAATTTAAACCTACAAAAGATTTTTTTCTCCATCTATTAATGCTATTTCTTTTTTCCAAGTCATTTCTCATCAGTTTATGTTGCAAACTTAGATGATTTATATGCTATTTTCATGAGTATCTATTACACTGATAAAAATATACCTCACTTTTTTAAGATCAAATTAAGTGAGAACTAAAAACTGCAGTACTTTTAAAACACAGAAGGCAAAAAGCTTCCTATATTTATGACATTATTTATCTTTGTGCCGAAAGTTATGATATATCAGCCTCTTAATATTCCCACAATAATTCCACAAATAAATCATAATGCAGTCAGAAAGACCAGCTGGGGCAATGCATTATGTGCTGCGAGAGGGGTAGAACAGCGGGGCTGAGGGCAGTAAATTCTCCTGCTACATTTATCACCCTCCTTCTCTCACAAGCTGCCAGACTGCTAAAAATAATGTAGACTAAATGTAGGAATTGTCTCATCACGCTTATTTGTTTGCCCATATTTTTGATCCCACTTTCAAGCATCTTTGAGTGCTGGAAGTGGAAATATGTATGTTTGTCTAAGACGTCTGAGTGAAGTAATGATTTAAAAAAAGAAGAAAAAAAAGCAGTATGTGAAAATATTCATTTCAGTCTTCACATCTGTCCTCCAGATTAATCCGTTAATTTAATTACCATGCTCTGCCCTTGCAAACTGCTGGACTGTCAGCTATAATGAAAACCTCCTTCCATAACGAAGGCTGGCTGCCAAACTATGAACATGCACTTCAACCATAATGTCTCTCCTACAGCTCATCACCTCAGAGTTGTCAGTGAAATGTCAGCCTGTGATTGACACTGTAAATTATAAGACCAAGGAAATTGATTGAACTTTGGAATCATTGCAAGGATGGTAAATTTGACTGGATTTTTCTTGGAAGCACACACACACACACACACCCCCACACACACACTCACATATATATATATATATATATATAT
>CAEFZY010069475.1:0-102789 GCA_903066815.1 Brachyrhaphis roseni
ATATATATATATATAAAAGGTCAAATAAGTTTTCTTCCCAGTTTTCTACAATTCTACACTTATTTGTGTTAGCCTGTTGCGTAAAATACCAATAAATTTGTTGGGTACTGTGGTTGTAACACAATAAATGCAAAAAGATATATACTTGAAAGAAATAACTAGATCACATAACTGTAAGCATCAGAAACCTAATATTAACGCAGCTGCTAACATAATCTAAGATTAGCCATGAGATCCGTAATATGAATGATCCATCATGTCACCTTGACACCCTGCGATGATGAACCAGTTGCCCCCACTTGCCATATTCAGCGCTGATTGAAGTGAATGTCAGGGAATTACTGAGAGCCAGAGAGAAGAGGTCAGTATGGGGGTTAATAGTGGAGCTTTTGTTAGTGCCACTCCCTTCTCAAATCCACCCACAGCTGACAGTAGAAATGTGGGTCGGCATACCATCAGTCCTGCCCTTTTAATATGCAGGTGTTCTGGTTCTATTTAGACTCTATGGAAGCGGAGTCCGCCCATTACAGCAGCTGTTTCGCTTCTAATGTCTGGCGCACTTTTAAAATCTGCCACATGGGGTCACTATACTACAACTGTTTCCGCATCAAGAGCGGTAACTTACCACAACGGTGAGTATTTGCCTTGAAAAAAATAAGAGTGTTTCTTCAGCTCTTACAAAGAGTCTTTTTTTTTTCATGTGAGTCAGACTGTGCTGCCATGTGATAAATCTAAATGGAGCCTGAAGGACCAAGCAGCTGTGATCAGATGGTCAACAGCACACGTGCTTCACTTAGGCCTCTTTGCAATGAACACACAAACAAAAATCACATTTCTGAACTGCACTACTGAGGCAGATATAATTTAATTAAAAGAAGGTTGAGGAATGTCTCAGCTATGGGCTGTGATCTCAGCTTCTTTCCCTAAACTTAACGTAGACAGAGGTTTTAAATGCCTCTTCTACTGTTTCCAATCAGCAGCTTTGCCTGAGCCAAATATCAGACGAGATGTTGATAACCGCAGTGTGAGGTTTTAATTTGCACGTGAAAAGGAGTGAAAAGCTACAGAGTGGCACGTCTGTGTGGTGTGATCGCCCATATGATTGGTGTATTTATATTTACACCCAGACTGCTTCAGATGAGTGTAAAAAACTGATCTGACACACGTGTTGGCTTTCACACCTATTGTTCAGCTTGGATGCTCCGATCTTTTTTTCCTAATTGTATTTTGTCTCTCACCTTTCCCCCTCTTCCTGTTAACATTTTTACCCTCTCTTTATTTTTTTCCCTTCATGAATGTTCTCTCTGCTCTGTAGTTGTGATTGGAAGAACTTCAGGGGAGGGGAAACAGAGGACTTCTCCCAGAGAGCTCTTTGGCGTTCTCCTTTCAGTCGACCAGCATGCTCCATTCATACTGACAGGCCGTTCAAAGCATTAGAAGGAGCTGAGGCCTCTGCTATAACAAACACGAGTTCATTCACCATCAAAACCCTCTCTCTGGTAACATGCTTAGAATGAATCCAAAGCAAATGACGAAAGAAAATGACATTTTTTTGAAACTAGAGTACACCTCATTGTTTCTGATTGTAGCGATGGATCTTAAAAGAGAAGTACAGGTCAGGGAGAATGGTTCTACACAGAGGAATACCATCATTTAGAGACTCTGCTGTTGTCTGTGTCGATCCAAGCCGATGGCAAGCGTGAGGCCAAAGCAGCTGCAACAAAGAACTTAATGGTGCGTGTCTGAATAGACAAGTTTCGAATGAAAGGAGGAGGAGGAGTGAGTGCAAACACAGAGAGGCATAGGGATTGATAGCAGCCTCACACCTCTAAGGATTGGCTGTAGAAAATATTAGTAAGGAAGGATTTCATGTGGTTAATGTGACAATGAAAAGATTAATCACCACCCCTGTAGATGCTTCTGTGACTAATATTGAATTATTAATCATCCATCACCAGATGAGCCTGTTGTTTTTGTTATTGCAGCTGTTTAGGGTGGAGCTGTAACTATATTATTTACAGTTAGGGTGGTTGGATGTTGTCAGCTCAAAGGTTTGGGACCTGAAGGATTTCGACAATAAATCTCAGAGCTAAAAAATGTGTAAGGAATTCAGAGAGGGAGAAAAATACATGATATAGCTGGACAAGATTAAACATGCTTACACATTTGTTTGTTCATAGATTTTTTTATGCATTTTTTTTTTCATAATCCTATTGTTTTCTGTTCAATCAAACCATTTGTAGGCTATTGCTTAGAAGGTTTTTA
This sequence comes from Brachyrhaphis roseni, assembly GCA_903066815.1. Lineage (NCBI taxonomy): Eukaryota > Metazoa > Chordata > Actinopteri > Cyprinodontiformes > Poeciliidae > Brachyrhaphis > Brachyrhaphis roseni. The sequence goes on from CAEFZY010069475.1 coordinate 2,266, forward strand.
AGATCTAACTTAGATATGACAAGTTGCAATATAAATTAAAATGAATCTATGGCAAATCAAGTATAAAATGACAAATTAACTTGGTTCTCTACTTTAGCACCACCTGACCTCAACTTTTAGATAAAAATAATGAAAGTAAACACAAATAAAAAGGCTTTACTTTACCAAGATGGCAAATCCCAGCATTTTTCCTCCCTTGTCCATTTCTTCTTGCTTATTAAGTTCACAGCAGTCACTGAATACTCTGAAAACTTGGAATCAGTTAGAAGCTCAGGAGAAAGCCTGTGCAATGACATGGAAACCCTGTCCCAGTTTGTGCTCCAAGATTTTTTCCACACTACTTGGCAGATGTGGAGCTCTCCATGCAGAGCCGCCTATTGAAACGGGCCTCTTCATCCTTTTCATGACTTCACGTGACAGCCAGTGTCATGCCTCTGTGCCAGTGGGCATGTCATGGCTGAAGATACAGCAGTGCTTAAAAATAGAAAGCAATAATGAATTAAAATAAGCAAAAGGATAAAGTTTGATTCAACTTTAAAACATCCACACTACTGAGATCTTCTTACACTTTTACAATTCTTCTGCTTTTTTATTTATTTTTTTACCTCTATTTACTTTGGAACATTTATGTTATTTCAACTTTTGATATATCAAAATGTTCAGCTCTTTATAATAAGTTTTATTGATATGTCAAACTGAGATCTGGAAGGACACATTCAACCACTGATGCTGGTAAGCTTCTGGATAATAGCCACTGTTTAACAGAAGTGAGGCTGCAATTTTGCACCATCAGTGTTTCTGACCAACACCAGCAGGAAAGGTGGGTGAAGCATCTTGTCCACAAACATAAACAACATGGACTGGGAATTGAACTAGTGACTCACTGAATGCAGGGCAAATGCTTACTGCCTTTGCCACCTCATGACTTTAGCTTCACATATTTATTTGTGTTACAGTTTTATGTTACGTGTCACGCACTTTCATATTGTTATAGTATATATAGCTAACATGCTAGCTTACTAGCTAAATATAGCATATTAGCTTATTTGAACATGCTATTAGCATAGTAGCGAAGATTAGCTTTGCTTAGCTAGCAAATTGACTAAAAGCAAAAACAAGGCTTAAGTCGTTCAAAATATGGAGATACAGTGAACCCAAACCTATTTGTTGTTCTATATTTATTGATTTTCCTGTGAAGCGCAACTCCACATTATTCACAGAAAGTTTGCTTATTGGTGGATTTTTTTTTTTTTCTACCATGAAGCACATTTAAAATATGCTAAAGATAATACAGCGTGGGAAGCTGAGATACAGGAGTGTTTTCAGTCTGAGTTCCTTTCATTTTCATTGGACTTAATCCAATGGGGGACTTAAGGTTGTCTGAACAGTGGAAATTAGGAAGATATTAGGTTCTGTTGCAGTGCAAAGACGGTTTCTACCATACGTGTTAATAAATACTAAAGTGTACTTGGTGTTTAAACTATTAAAACTGACAATTATGTGACTTGTTAAGAGGTGGGTTCCAAATATGTGCAGATTTTAGCTATTTGTGTGCAACTATTGTCCCTATAACAATACAAGTAGGCTACTGGAAATTCACTGTATCAAAGGACGTAATTAATTTAAAAAAACAGATTTTTAAACCATAATCACTTTACTTTATATTTTAAGCCGTTAAAGATACACTTTTAGATTTTAACAGTTTTTATTTTTATTTTCTAAAGTCTCGACTCTACATATAGCTGAATGAATGGGATTGTTACGGATTGTCGTGCTTGCGCCTTGCATAGACGGGAACGCGCAATTCATTTTTCCAGCGGCACGGAGAAGAGAGAGTTCAGCCTCCGGAGGAGAGGGGAGGAGAAAGGGCTACATGGAGGAATACAGGGCTCTAATTCTGCATAAAATCTGACCCGGATAACATTTTATGTTGTACATTAGGACACAATGAAGAGTCCCCAGTGTCTCTGTTAGTTTTTGTCGGCGAAGAGGAGAAGAGGAGCGCTCTTAAGAGTTTCGTTAGTCCGCGGTACGCTGGAGCCACCGCTGTTGCTGCCAGCTTCTCCGAGGAAAAAAGACGACTTCAGCAGGGGAGGACCTGAGAGAAACTTTGTGGAAAAAATGCAGGGGGTTTCAGCGACGGGTAAGTGAATTGCCCTCCCAGATCATTCGGTCCGCATTGAAAACAGCCTCCACTTTTCTGGAGTTGCTTCCAAATAGTCGCGGCGGGTTTTTGCGCACAGGATTTGAATCTCCAAAATGCTTTTGCCAGCTGTCAGCGGGGCAGCTGCAGGCCCGTATCTAACAAGAGAATTACAAAAAACTAAAAATAAAGACTTGTTACGCTCGTCTGGCGGCCTCATAAACACAAACTGAAGGGAGCATTAATATTGGAGCTTCTTGGGAGCTCTGGCTGACGGGCAGAAAGTGCAAGAATAGGAGCAAAGCGGTGCCAAACCCTGAGAGAAAAGACTCTGACCTCACTGTGTCTCCGGTCTGACTGAGCCCCTTCTCGCTGAAACACACACAAACACTCGCATTATATTTGCAGTAATTTAGTTAGTAAGCCGTGACCGGAAATCAAGCTGTAAATACACTTTCTGATAACAAGAGGGCTTCTGCACTGTCCTCCCTATTGTGAGTGGCTGTAACAGTGTCCCTGTGAGGAATGTGATCTAAGTGGAGAAGTAGCAGTGTGTGTGTGAGGCAGATATTAAAAGTCTGGAGGTCTATGAAAGTGTCTGTCCTGCAGGTCTGTAGAAGGCCATAAGTTAGAGATGAGTATGTGTTAACTCTGTGGTTTCCCTTCTGCAGTGTGTGCAGACATATTTTTAGTAGCAAGATGATTTCATGAGATCCTAACTTGCATTTCTGCCACAGCAAAAATAATTAACATACTCCCTAGCTGTCCATCTTCATGTTGGTTCAGTTAAGTTTTAAAGATTTATCGAGTGCTGTATTATTATTTTTTTTCACTACCAGATGTACACTGTCAAAAAAGTTAAAGGTGAGTAATAAAGTTTGGATTTCCATTGCAAAATTTCATAAATGGCTGATTTAATTGCAAGTGTATTGAAGAAGAAAAAAATGCAAACACTATTTTGTACGGATTTGGGTCGGTGACATCACTAAAGGCTCATGAATGGAGTTGATCAGTGCCAATTTACAACAAATACACAACAAGTCTGTTTACATGACAAAAAGATCCAACTAATTTTCAATTACACACCATAGAGCATTAAATTAAATTCATACAAATACAATTATATCGGGTAGATGGATTAGCAAGTAATTTTGACAGATTTTAACAAAGATTGTGATACCTTGCATTGCAACACAGCACATTTTTGCATCTCTCCCAAGTCAGGGTTAATGGTGTGGTGACTGATGATGGTAAGGTAAATAATTTAACTATGACAGGACTTGCATAATGGTCTGAATCTATTTATATTTCTGTTTGAATGTTTTCATCTTATTGGTTCCTGTGCATATTCCTTGTTTGTAAATGTATATTCTGCCTGCAAGACCTAAATTGTTAAATGATTTGTCAGTATTGTGGAGCTGACTGCTGATCTTTGGGATTACCTTTCTTCCTTCTGATGTTGACTGAATGATGGCAGTAAGATAGACTGTAGTATAACTGGCAGTAAGAGGTTGATTTATATTTTTATCTATTAGCAAACGTAGCTTGTGAGCCGGCAGTTTTGCAGGAAACCTTTGGACCTTAAAACCGTCTTAATGCAACACATTGACCAGACCAGATGGTTTTTATTTTAACTCGGTCTGATCTCTGATAATGATATCTGGCCATTCCGGTCTGCACTGGTCCTCTTCACAAACCGCTTCCATGTGTTTCATTGGGTTCCAGGTCAGTTTGGCCCCTTTGACATTTTCTACCCAACCCTTGCCATTTCATTCCTTTAAATTTCTGCTTTTTTATGGACATAAGTTATTTCGTCAACATGTGCATAAATAGCTGTGCGCAATGGAGATAATGGAGATGAGTTCTCATTAAAAGGCTAAACTTCTATTTATGATTTAATTTTGTAGTGTATTTTCAAAAATTGTTATATTATTCCCTACTTGCATTGATTGCGGTTCTGATTACGGCTTATGAAATGTGAGCCCTGATCAAATCAAAGTAATTTTGGACGAACTTCTGTTCGTCCAGAAGATCGTAACGCTAGCAGCTTGAGCTCCTGCTACTCCAGAGTTTACAATCTGTGAAAAAGTCAGCGAAAAACCATCATTAGATGTTCATTAGAACATCATTATTGGAGCTTCAAATGCTTACAGTAAACAGAGAACTTATGCTAGAAAAAAAAGTTACAAATTGATGCAGAGGACCTTTCAAGGTTGTTTGGACTTATGCTACAATGGTGTGAAATGACCAACATTTAGTTGTCAAAACAACATTTACTGAAACATTTTTCTCACAAAGCTTAAATGCTTTGTTGCTGCCATACAGAACACTACTAAACATGTTTATGATTACAAATAAAAATGGAAAAAAAGCTAACTGACATTCTTAAATGAACTCAGACGTTACTAGAAATATCCACAAAAAAGCTTTTTTTTCCTTGGGAAAATCTGGATCACGTTACAATTTACGACAAAAAAATCAGACCAAATAGAAAACCTGTGCATGACGTGTTCTAAGGAGATTGATTGATTTTACAGTATAGTCTGACTCATAGCATTAATGTTTTTTTTATTAATATTAAACCATGGATTTGCTGGAAATTAAGTAAAAATTGAGTATTTCTTTCTTTCTATATATTTTTCTATACATCTGCTTTAGCAATGCCTAAGATAAAGAAGTAGTAGGAGAGTATGGCTGACATGAAGTGCTGATGGGACGATATCAGGCTGCAGCTGAGGTAAACTATGCAGAGTGAAAGAGAGTCTGTTTGTTGTGAGGCTCAGGGGAGGAATCGATCTGCCGTCCTCCTGGCTGACTTTCTTTTTCCTGCAGTTCAGCACTGTATCGTTTCTCTCCCACACACACATTCATATTGACTCTCAAGGCCTTGCTCTTCTTTTTTTTTTTTTTTCGTTTGTTGTGTTTTTCCCATTCCCTCGTTCTCTCCCATACTGTCCCAGATCAATCTTTTTCCCCCTCCTTCTTAAACCCTCATCCCCCAGCACAGCATACACAATCAGATATGTTATTTCTTTTTCCCTTAACTGTACTTCCACATGGGAACCCTACCCCAGTCAGAGCGCTTTCTGATGCTTATTTTTGTACTTACGATAGCAGGGTCGTGTGGATTGCGGGCTGCTTGCATCGAATCATCGGAGAATCTATTAAAACAAACCACATCACAAATAAACTGTGGTGGGATGGATAGCATGCCTCTCAGTCTGAGGTCCACCACAGTCCTCTGACTTGTTTCCATAAACTTTATGGACAGATTTTGCTCTTATTCCTACACTCAGAGGTGGGTCAGTGTCTTTCTGACAAAAACAGGGTGATGGTGGTTCATGAGTGGCAGCATGGATGTCCTGGCTGGCTGTTTTGGAGTTTGTGTCATGAAAATAAATCCTTCAGGATCAGATCTACTACTAGCACCTCCTCTTTTCCTTAGGAGTTTGAGAACAGGACAGGAAGGAAAGTTTCCTGCGCGGCAAAAATTTGCCCACAACTATTTGCAATTTGGACCATTGTTTAGCTTAGCTGGTAAATATTGTCTGTGCAACATAGCATAATTATCCCAGGGTGTGAATTATTATGCAGGAACCCAGTGGAGTACCGAGGAGGTTTCAGCCCTGTACTGTATCTTTTCTTGTTTATAGTAAAGTCTGTATGTCATTAATGATAAATGAAACTGTTTAAAGCAGCTCACAGAGGGAGTACCCAGCAGTTACTCTGGGTTAAAGGGGTCACCAAGTATTAGAGAGGAAATCTGGAACATAAACCTACAGAACAGTGTGGTCTTTTTCAATCTTGGATCCTAAACAGGATTTACATACCCAGGGTTATTTTAAAAAACAGATTAAAATAAACCTAACTCTATTAGTAAATAAAGGTTTTCTGACCCTGAATGTGTTCCTATGAACTGTTGGCGTTGGCATTAGATGATTAATCATTGGTTCAAATGGGAAACGAAACATGGGGATAATAGAGGATGAAAATAGAAAATAAAAGATCACAGATGCAAGGAAAGAGCATAATATTAAGTCACAGATGCTTTCTCTCTCTGGGTTAAAAGCCAAAGAGAAAAAAATTGGTTTTAAACAAGTTTAAAAAGCAGAAAGAGATGAAATGTTTTTCATTATGTAAGACCAATAATAAAGACTTTTAATACAGATTTTGGCCTGCTAAACAGTATCTCCATGTAGTACTGTAGGGTAAATGCACTCAATACTTGGTCTGGGCTCCTTTTGCATGACTTATTGCATCATCTATCAGCCTGCTGAGCAACTTGTCTGCATTGTTGGATCTGGTGACTTTCACCTTCCTGGTGAGTTTCCAGGACAATCAAGAGCAGCGATAATATGATGATTAAAGCGGTTAGAGGTACTTTTTGCAGTGTGGGAGGCCATACCAAGTCTGGCTGGAAAATGAAGTCAGAGTCTCTTTAAACCCAGTCAGCAGAGGAACGTGCTGTAAAATATTCTCCCAAGCTGCTGCTCTGACTTTGGACTTGATAAAACACATTGGACCAATAACAATAGGTGACACGGCTACACAAATCAGCACTGACTGTGGAAACGTCACACAGGAACTCAAGCAGCTCGAATTTTCTGCTTCTCCAGCATTCCTCCCCACTCTGGGTTTGGAGGAAGCATTTTTTGTTTGCTTGGTTTTTTTTGAAAATCAGCATTACATTATCTCGATTTGTTTAAAGTTTTATCGTAGTGCTGATAATGAAGTTCTTTCCTGGTTTCTGCCAACCAGTGCATGTGTTAGTATCCAGGAGGTAAATATAAAGATGTATTGGGTCTAAAGTTTGTGGAAGCTGATCTACCCCTGAATTAATAGATATTGTTACTGGAGTAGATGGGCATGCACAGTGGAAAAAGAAGTGGACATGTGCAACACCTCTCTTGTGGGTGATACTGTCATCACTCAGCTCTGTCTACTTTGGGATCTTACAGATTGAGTGATTGATCAAAACGCAGCAGCACGTTAAAAAAGACACTTGGTTTTGGGCAAAAAAGACAAAATAAAGTGTTGTACTTTATTTTGGCCAAAGAGTAAATATGAGCTTCTGGCATTTATGCAAAATGTAAAGCCCTACAAACAAAAGTAGACAGCTGCTCTAGCCTTTGAAGATTGGAAGCAAATGGCCCACATCTGAGACAAATTTGCAGCCACTGATCACCATGCTTGAATGCATGAAAGACGAGACTTGTTAGGCTTGTGCATACATTCCAGGAGCACATATGAAGCACACTAAATGTTTTCTACTGATAGGTGAGAGAGAAGTTGATGCTAGCATCGGCTGCTCATTGGCTGTAGCCGGAGTTACAATAATGCAGCACACTTTGACCATAGACTGTACAGGGCTGTATATACAAAGTCAGAGCTCAGTGACCGTATCTGGCAGCTAGAGTTAGAGATGCTGCACAGATGTACAGAGCTGGGGAAAAAAACAGCTTTTACAAGAACTCAAATTATTTCTCTTGAGAGTGAACCAGACAGAGAGTTGAAAGATGTGAGTCAGCTCCTCAGACATGCCAGCAGACACTCAAGGTGTCTTATAAATATTGATTGTGGTGAGTTTCAGAGAGATTTCAGCACCTTTTCAGTCTGTGTAACTATGTGGATCGTGTAACCGCATGGGTTAAATTAAATCAAGCTCAGGTTTTATTGAATTTTGTAAGAATGCTAATCTGATCTCTTGGTCGTAAGTATAGTTCTTCTCAGTTACAGTGACTTGCAAAGGTATTTTTGTTCTTTGAACTTTTTCAAAATTTGTCAAGTTGCAACCACAAACTTCAATGTATATTGATCGATTGCATTATGTAGACCACTGCAATGTAGTGTAAGCTCCTTTTTGCTGCATTTATTCAGGAACTTTTAGCCCATTACTCTTTTTTTAAAAAGCCCAATATTTTGGATGGAGAACACCTGAAAACATAAGTTTTTAACTCTACAAATTTTGAGTTAGACTTAAGTATGGACTTTGACTGGACCATTGTGACACACATAGTTTCAACTATATGTTGAAACTGGATGTTTATGGTTGTTCTGCTGGGTGATGAAGCTCGATACCGGTCCCAAGACTTTAGCAACTCCTAGCTTGTTTCCTTTCATGGTTGTCCTGTATTCAATGACTTTTCAGAACGGACTTTCTGCTTGCCATTTTTTCATAATGACTATATTTGTGGATTGGATGGTTTATAGCCGTCCTGTCACCAGATTCTTCCAGTTGAGTGGTGGATCTCTGCAGCTCCTTCAGATTCACCACTGCTCATTTCTCTGAATAATGCTCTCCTTGTCTGATCTGTCTGTATACGTAGGTGGAGGGTTTTATCCTGGCAGGTTTGCAGTCCCGAGTCTTTCCATTTTCGGATAATGGTTTGAACAGATCTCCATCAGATGTCAAAAGCTTTGGATATGGTTTTATAGGCTATCATTGCTTCTCCAAATCTTCATCTTTGACCTGTTCGTTGTGTTCCCTTATTTCCTAATTCTCTAATATACCTCTAAGACCTCCACAGAACAGCTATAACTATAATGAGATTAAGGCATGCACAGGTGGACAGTATTTACTGATTTTATTTCATTGGAATTTAATCTGAGGTGTCAAAAAATGACAGGATATAAATGTATGTCGCAGCTGTTGGGGTTGAGGGTGCTGTTTGGCAAACCGTGTATCATTTTCCATTCAGTTCGCAATTATGGACTCATTTGTCAGTCTGTTACATAAAATTGACAGTAAAACACTGAAGTTTATCGTTGTACCAGGACAAAATGTGAAAATGTTTTTGGCGTATGAATACTATTGGATTTCATTGTATTCTAAGAGCTTATTCCCTTTTGTTGTGCGTTTCTTCTCCTTGCTGGAGGTTTAAAGTCAAATGAAAGAAGACAGTAAAAGGTTTTAATAGAGTATTACAAAATGTACATCAGACATCTCTCATGTGCTGAAGCCTTTTTGGCTTCCCCCAGTTGTTTCTTTGCAGTTTGGGAAACAATATCAGTTAAGAGGTTTTAGCCCATGTGAACATATGTGCTTTGCGCCTTTCAACCCAGAAACCACAAAGCCTCCGCCCTTCATACATAAATGTTGCCTCCAAATAACAGCAAACATGTTTGTCCTGTGTTGTTCTCTAGTGCATGTGCTGGAATCTGAGCTTAATGCAATCATCTGCTTGACTTCTTATAGCAACACCCCATTGAGTATTTGCTAACATAAAACGTCTTGGTGACTAATACTTATAAACAGAAGAACTGGGTGTATTTTGGTTATCAGAATACATCCTGTGGATCTCTACATCCTCCTGTCTCATCTGGTTACAACTGTGTGAGATAGCATGACTCAGATCCAGGAACAGTGAGAAGCTTCAGGCTCTCTCCCGGCCAGCCCGGGTGTCAATCTGATTTCCTTGATGGTGGTCATGCATGTGTCCTGCTGTTGCTGAGATTCACCCAAACGTGATGCGGTCTGTTTGTTTGCGTGAGCGGAAAAGCAGCCCTGGAGGTGATGGAGTGTTTCTCTGACAGGTCTTCTTTGTTATATGGTAACATGTGTACACAGAATTTTTTTTTGTTTTCTACAGCTCAAATATGTTTTACGGAAGAGAGATGTTTCCAAATAATAATCAAGCTGTCTATTCAAACTGTAATAGCTTTAGAAGTTGGCTTAGCTTTTTTGCTGCATTTTGCAGGTGCAACACTAGTTGATGAGGGAGAACAAAGTGCAGGAGCATTTGAATGTGGACTGAATGGAATTAGGAACTGGTTTGTTTTGATGTGTTTTTTTCCCCTCTTTTCTATTATAACTACTGCGAACTCATAATTGACACTCCTGTTTAACTGGTTATTGCATAAGTTTTAGGCATGGCTCAGGCATTACGTCCATAAGCAAGCACGCACCACTACTGTAATACTAAGCCAAATGAGAGTAGGGTGACATATCGTGAATAAAATGTTTCTTTTTCTAGGTCACTGAATTCAGGTGTGTCTTAGAAGCAGCTTCTGCTGACTGAAACTGGACTGTCTTGTGTTCAGTTAATTCAATGTACTGTAGAGAATGTGCACGTTAGTTTTGTCCCTAATTTTAGGTATTTTTTGTATTATTTCAATACATTATTTTTGTTTTTATTTTGTATATTTATTTAAGTGTCAATATCAATTCACTTTGAAACATTCTGAATACCAAACAGCAGAGTTGTAACAATTCATTCAACTAGTGAGATAAAACAATACTTGGGACAAGATTCACAAGAACCAGACATTTTTTCGTTCAGGAAAACTTGGAGTCTCAGTTTTTGTTTTGTTTTTTTCATTTTAACTTCAAAAATATAATAAAATTGTTTTTAAAAGCTCTGTAATGGGTGTAGAGCAATCATGTCTAGTATATATATTGTTATATTTTACATGTACCTAATTTTAAGGTGGTGCTAATACTACAAAATCAAAAAGATGTTTATTTGGATTTTCATGATTCTCAAAATTTGTGTTCAGGAATCTCATTTCAGAGTAGAAAATGTCTAAATTATCTTTGATAAATTTGATTTTGACCTAGAGATGACACAGTGCACTCCAGGCTCTTTTTTTGTGAGTTATTGATAGATTTACTTTCAATATGTAGCTATTAATCAGATACTATCTATAGTGAATGAATTCTGTAAATATATGAAAGCTACTGTTTATACCAACTTAAAACCAAAACCTCACCACTGAAATTCTGCACAAAAAAAATATTGGAAGTTCTCTTCTGTACTTGTCAACCCATTTGAGTCTGTATTAGCTGACTTTGTCAATCTAACATGGAAACTTCCTTGCATACTTCAAAATAAAAGTCTCAAACATACAAACAACAGTATTTGCCGGCTTAACATGCTGGCAAATACTGGCATGTTATTTGCCGGCATTGTATGACACTTGTCTTACAATGTGGTATCCAGGTGATAGCGCATTGTAAGACAAAGTTTACTTGGACTGGAACAGTAGTGCTGTTGTAATATCAAAACACCTTGCAGTACAAGATTTTTTTTTCACCTGTAATTAGCAGTTTGCAGTGAATTGAATTGACTGAGGTATGGAGGCAAATATTTAGCCTCAGGAATGTTTTTGTGTTGTCATTCAAGTCACTCAAATACTTCCCACCTTACTATAAAATGTAGCCTATCAGTTACTACTGGTGGTTTTACCGAAGCCTCTTTGTTCCCTTAATTATATCCTTTAAGCGACAGCATAACCAAGCTATGAGGTGTACACTGCTATAAAAGCTTTAGTAGAGAGGTAATAGCAGAGTGTGAACAAGTGTTCTGGACAAACTGTGACGTCTCGAAATTACACAAAGCAGTCGTATTCTTTCCATGAAAGTTTATATATCTGGAAAAACCAGTGACTTCAGATGAGATCTAAGTTGTAATTGCACAGAGTTAATTAACTCTGTGGTTTGTTACTAAAGCTACTACAGATTAAGAAAAACATAATTAAACAAATTGTTGTCTGATGAAAATGTTTTTGTGATGTGTTAATTCTTCTTTTTCAATTTTATGGGCTGTTTTTTTTTTTTTGTTGGTTTTTTTTTGCCCCAAAGAAGTCACATTTCCAGATTAAATAGATCCTGCTGGAGTTTGACAGCGACAGCAGCAGAACTGAATCAACTGTAGTCTATGATTGGGATGTTTCTGCTCAGAGTAGCACTTCTTCCTGCACGTTTTGTTTATACTGGAGTTTTCTTGGCTCACACACTTGTGCACACCCCCTACACACACACACACACAGAAGGCGGAAGTGACCTAGTTTTCCTAAATGGTACCAACTGTGGAGGCCTTCCAGAAAAGAACAGAATTACTCGGTGTCACCCAATAAAGCGGGGTGATATGTGAGATATTGAGCACCAGCTTCAAGACCAAATAAATCTCACGCTGGTCATCTGTGTAAATGTTTGCAAGCCAGATGTTTGTCTGCAGAAGTTTTGGGCTTCTGAGAGTGGGAGCGTGGTCGCTCTTAAAGTGGTGGAAAATCATTTTAAATCTGCAGATATGCTCTCAGGTTTCGTCGCAGTTCAGTAGTCGGTTCCAGAAAAATAAGTATTTCAGTTACAGGAATGTTTCTGCACAGCATTTTCTGCTGGTCTGCCTGTATCTTTGTCTCTCTTCTCCAGTCTGCTGTCTGTCTGGATCTGACCTTTCCTGATGAGGGGGATTTTCCTGGGAAAGTCATATGGAAAGTAAAAAAAAAAAACAACTGAGCCCTAATAGTAAAAGCATGTTCCATTATATTTTCTCTCCTTCTGTGTGTCTGTGTGTGTGCATTTTATGAGTTCAGCTCCTTCCTAGCACACAGAAGGCATTGTGTTTTTCTCTCTCATCACCAAGAAGAGCAGGCTCTACAGAATCAGAGCTTCCTGTACACAGTGGGGTGAGGCCCTGGGATCTAGAGAGGAGGGAAGTGGGGCAGAAGAAAAGAGGTGGAAGTGGGAAACAGAGCCAGGTGAAGGTTGCTATCAGGTTAGAGGGGTTAGCTTCGGTACAGGCCTATAATCACAAAAGCTAATCCATTGATAAAAGGAAAAAAAAGTTAGATACACACATTTTATTATTGAATATATGATTATTATGTTAAGGATATTTTAATAATTCCAAACCAAACCAGCTTAAGCACAAAGCCATCGACAAATAATCCATTGTCTGTATACACAAAGCCTGAGATTGCTCTTTGATGAGCTCTTTACTGCATGGCGTGCAACAATGAACTGCTTTAAATACTTTGGTGTCCAAAAATAGATCTGTCTCTGGAGATTTGTTCTTCAAGACTCTGTCACAAAGACTGTAAATATTTCTCTTTGTTTTTCTGTTTGCATCCTCTGTTGAAGGCAGATAATTTAGTTATTTTGGTTTTCAGAATAGTTTTTATAACTAGATTAAGCATCATGTGACTTAATAAACCTGGCAATAACATAATGTGGTCAAATGTTGGTGAAGGAAGGGCTAATATCCACAATAGAGATATGTGTTTCAGTATCTGACTGTGTTGTTGTCTCTGTCTTGATTTTGTTTGACAGTTTTTATTCTTTAATGCATCAAAAAGCAGGAGCTCTGGCCTTTTCTGTTCTATAAATAAATCACCTGACAGCATGTACTTTGTGATGTACTTTTCTATGGTTATTAAAAATCTAATAAAGGGGTATCTACAGTTCAAACCAGATATTTGCATTTTTTTTTCTATGAAAAGACTCAAGTTGATTAGAATTACCCTGTAGGGACATGGATGGATGGCTTTTCAGCCATTTTGAAATAACTGCAGTCCTCAGGTACTTTTATCATTTGCCATCAAGTTATAACTAAAAAAATGAAGTCGGCATCATTTTTACCTGCTGGCTGATGATGCAACTGAAGCTTCATTTTACACCACATTTTTTTGAGTCTGCGAGCTTTAGAGCTACGGCATATAAATTGTTTCTACATGATTTCTAAAAGTATCATCATGTTGTGACAGGATAATTTGTGAAAGATCAAGCTTCTCCACTCGCTTCCTGAGCTACTATTAGTGTATGAAGAAATGGACCGCTCCCAGTCAAAAACAATCAATAAAAGCTAGGAGGGGTGTTGTAGTGATGTCAGTCAACGTCATGTACAAATGGGAGGATGTGAGCAGTGCATACACAAGAATGATTGACAGTGCTAAGACCCTCCTCCTGGCTCTAATTAGTTGGTTTCTTATGGAGCTATGTATTTGTCCAGATGACAGCAGGGAGAAGATAGAGGACCTCTTTTTTTTTCACATAGTATCTGTCTCATACAATAATGTCATGACATAGTGATAGGTTTAACAAATATGTGAAAACATGTTGGTTTTTTTTTCTTTTTTTATAAAAGTGACATGACTTTAAAGCCATCCTGGATCTATACACTTGAAAGTTGTCCATCAGGACTTTTCATGCTTGATGTTCCTCCTTCAGCCTAACCAGCCTTCTAATCAACTTTGCTATTCACACTGCCTCACCTGATGCAGTCATAAACCCTTCAGTAAATGCTGTCCCAGTCTGGCTGATTGCAGCCAACAACAGCAGCCTGTGTTCAATTCTCCATGCTCTCTCCCCCTGTGGATGCCCCTCCTTCTGCTCCGTCCTTCTGTTCTGATTAACCATTGTCTTTCTCTGTCCTCTTCCTTCCTTTTAAGCCTAAGTATTTATCCAAAAGAAACCAAGCAGACTTCTCGGAGTTGTGTGTGTGGTCTGTGTGACGTTTTGCACATTTTTAAAAGCTGACATGTCACACAGGTAGGATTCATGCACTCAGAAATGAACAAACAGCCTCGGGCCCGTCTGTCAGCAGAAAGCTCTAAACTTTTTCGTCCCTTTCCTCCTCACAATTTGCATTCCAGGCAGAAATTGCTCAGCTGATGTCCCTGATTATTAACACATTTTATTCCAACAAAGAGATTTTCCTCCTTGAAGCAGGTGTCTATGAGCACCTGCTTCAATCTGTCAACATTTTTTTTTTCTTTTTGGTATTTACACAGGGTATTTACTTCATTAGTAGTATCAAGGTGTTGCAGAAAACCCTGATTGGAGTCCTTTTGCCACTCTAGGTAATATATAAAACAGAGCAAGCGAAGAGGTCTTACAAACCTCTGGGATGTAGTTTCCTTCTTTATTTGCTTTTAAAGCCAGAAACTTCAGGGTACTTTTCTCTGGCCCTTCCCATTAAAATGATATTGCTACATCGTTGTACTCTGACTGTACAGCCATTATTTTGCCAGTAGGTGGCAGCATAATCTCAGCTTCATGAGACCCCGAACAGTTATTCTTTTCACTTGATTTAAAAATATTTAGATGCTAAAAGAAGGGTTTCTGATTTAAGTTTGCTGTGAATAATTTTTTGAGAAAGATCATTAGTTTATATTTGTTTTTAATTGTTTTTCTGTATGAGAAAGACCTTAAACCCACAGGGACGCAGACCAGGAAGTCTCCTGATAAAGAGTAAAGCGGACCTCAAAATCTTGGAATCAGCCTCATTAAGACTGAAGCTGTTGAAAGTCCACTGAGACCCTGTAATGAAGTCTGCTAAAACACACAAGTTTATTTTACATATTAAGTGTTTAACTTTCATATTCAATATAGTGGAATAAACATTTCCAGTGACCGGACAGTGATTTGTAGGGACAGTGAACCCTGATGGCTCACCGGGATCCTGTTCGAAGCTGCAGCAGTCGAGCTGGTGTCCTTTTGGCTCTTCATGCTGAAGGTCACCCTGGTAACAGACGACTGACTCTCGACGGACTCCTCTTCTTCTTCTTCCTATTATAGTCTGTCCTCCTATCTCGGCCATTTATCATGAGCTGCTCCTGTAATGACTTTTATGAAGCGACGTAGCCCTGTCATGTGGTCGTGCAAATTGCACTCTAACTCACTGCTTAATGGCTGCTGAAGTTATGTTTTGTATCTGAATTGACTATGCATCGCCTGCAAGGAGTATTTAAGTCTTTTGTACATTTCCACATTTTGTCATTGTACAACAAAAAACTGTAATCCAGTTCATCTGGATTCAGTTTGATAGACTAACCTAATGTTTTGCATAATTGTAAAAAAATAATTATTAATTATTTACTCTGATACTCATGAATATGTGAAGTGCAAACATTTTTAAAGTAATCTATTTATTAACATAGTCCATCTTTGTGTAAGTTTACTTAAGTATACACCAGGCAGCTCAGAGAGAAAGAGAAAATGAAAATTTTTCCAACTTTGAACAGATCATTGAACACTGTTTTGTACATTATCTAAAAATGGTTTCAATGACCTGGTCAAAGTCCAGACTTGCATCCAGTTAAGAATCTGTGGCAAAAGCTAAAGAGTTCCCTGTGGTGACATTCGCCATCTAATCTGACTGATCTAGACCTTTTGTGCATTTCAGAACTGAAACTAAAATTGTAGTCTTTAGCTGTGCAAAGTTGGTTGAGATGTACACACAGTGATGTTTTGCTGTAATCGCATTTTAGGTGGTCTTACAAAGTATTTCTTGCAACACTGTTCAGAAAAACACACCAAATTTTTGTTACTTTGACAGTTATGTAGTACTTTATGCTGCTCTATCATATAAAATCCCAGCAATTCATTGAATTTCGTGGTTATTCTGTGACAAAACTTTATTTTTTTAAAATATAATTGGCTTTGAAGACTTGATTCTGTGATTTGAGCGTTTGAGTTTAAATTCCCACTTCATGATGTGTGTTACTCAGCTCTTATCACAGGACAGTCATAACGGCCTGCTCGTAATGAGGAGATGAGAGGCACATCCACACAGATGGATCCTGTTCCTGTGTCCCGCTGTGGATTATCTTCCTCCTGCTGATATCTCAGGAGTTGCCTGTTTTCTATTTTATATTTTGTTATGTTTAGTTACTCACTAACAAGCTCCTCATTAGATTTAGGAAGAATCTAAAAGGTCGACATGTAACGAAACAGATGACTGCATTGGATGGTACAACATCTGGGTTTTAGTCCAAGCATGTGTGTGAAGGTTTGTGTCTGCATGCATCAGCTGATTACCTTTGAAGCTGTCTCAGAGTTTCCTGAAGCTAGACTGTCTAATGACTTCCTGTAAAGGCATCCTTGAAAAATGCCTGGCTTGTGCAATAGGTTGTTAAACTGTCATCTGTCACTCTGTGGCGTGAATGATGAGTCTTATTAAACCTGGCCTTCTGCCGAGTGAGACCCTGCTTCTCTGACTTCTCACTCAGTGAAGGATATCTAAAATCAAGTGAAGAGGGTGTGCTGCCTTTACTTCTGATCTGTTTTGCAGCTGGGCTGAGCCATGAAAATCTGCTACTACCAGTTTAGAGTTTGTGATGGTTGAGCTGCCCAAGCTAATGATGCCTTGGCTCATTCAGAGATTCCCTGAATGTTTAGCAATCTTGTTTTGTTCCAGTTCAATCTAGCTGTGCAACTCCTCCATGTATCGTACCTAAATATATATATATATATATATACAAATGGCAGATTTTTGTTAAATGGAAAAAGATCATTATCGAGCTTTTTGCACGTTTGACACAACCTATAACCCACACAACTCGATTTAGAAATGAACAGATATATTTTGGGGGTGGAAATACAAAGCTAAAATAATGCTATGCAAACACTCGTATAACTGGGGATGTGGTTATGTACAGAAATAACCACTACATTCAAACTCCTGTTTTGGAGAGGTCAGTATACACCCACCGTCACTCAAGTTGGCTCTGATTAACCCCAAATAAAGTCTAGCTGTTCTATAAGACATTCGCCTACATTTTTACATCACGATCTTGCAACAAAACACTGTGGTCCACTAAGAGCTTCTAAAGTATTACAGAGATCTTTATGCCAAGAAGAAGATGTAAGTCAAGGAGAAGGATGTACAAGAATACCCAGGGTCTTAGATATTATTACGTAATATGGTAAACATGAACAGTAACATTACCAAGAACTGGGATGGGTGTGGCTTTCTAGGTAGTCATCCTGCAATCTAAAATGTAAGGATTTCATTGAAAATTCTTCCTGCCACACAACAACATCAGCAGGGAACCTGAATTTGCCTACTGATGTGCCTTTCAGTGTATGAGCGTCCTCAACTTTGTGTTTGATAGAAGCAATAATTTGAACTTCCTTTGCTTCATTCTCTGCTCTTTGATCTGTCTCTGCATCCATGAAGCTTTCTGAAGTTCAGGGTTGTAGATCAAGAATTATTAGAGCTCTTGAAATGCTGATCAATTGCTCCCAGTTCTAAAAATGATATCGTATTGCCATGGTAGCGCATCATGAAGTCTGAAAGTAAAGAAATGGAGAAAAATCCTCACTGATGCATAGCATCCAAAGCCAGAGGGAATAATTGTCTAAACATAAAATATGTCATCCAGGAAAAAAAATAAATAAAAAGGTCTGTAAAAGAACAAATCTGAACATGTAGGGGTGTGTGTGTGTGTGTGTGTGTACCATGGATCAGAAATGTGCATTGAGGTTTATTGCCATTCTTTGCTCTCTTAGACACATTCTGTGTTTCCCCTCAGGTGAAGCTGCTACAGCAAACACATCGAGAGGTCAACTACAGCAGAGCATTGATCATTTTTCATGCGACTTTCTAACCCTGCCTGTGTGTGATCCATCATTTCAGCCAACCGCTGGGGACAAATGTCCTCGAGTGTATTTGTTGCTATAAACATTCTCATCTGACGCGCACTCGCATTTATCTGCCTGCACCCCACTCTCGTGAAATCTGAGATCATAATAACTGGTCGTCAGCATTTCTGAAATGAAAACAAGCCGAGGGAAGCGATAAGTTGTTGAAAGTCTTTACGGTGCTGTGAAGACGGACAGATGAAAGGTTTGCCTTCATGACCGCCTTCTGTCGTTGCCGCTGTGCCATGTTGTTGGCCTGTTTCTTTGACCTTGCATACCCCCAACGTTTATTTCATTCAATTGTATCTGTTCTTTATCCTAATTTGAACTTCTTTTTTTTTTTTACTCTCCATTTCTCTTCATCTCTTTGCTGCACGGTAATCTCTACTGAGCCGTTCATAATCACAGGCCATCTGGGCGCTGTAGGGAGAGATGAGCCTGCAGCTCATCAGATGACCAAACCCACAGTGGGCAAAAAGACACGCACATCCACACCATTAATGCTCACAAATTGCCATGTGGCTGTTTACGTTCATCACACCTTTACGAGAGTTTATTCAAGGACACACAGTTCATCCAAGCACACTGCTGCTGTGACTCATGTGGAGAAAATAACCTCATTTGTAGATATTGATCTCCCACAGAGTGACCATTGTACCTGTGATGAGGATCAAGCCCAACTGGGCAGTGAGAGGGGGTGGAGGTGTGGAATAAATCCCAAAACAAGGTAGAAAAATTGAAAAAATAATGGGGTCGTAATTTTTGCTTTGTACAGACAGGCTTCACGTTGTCTGAAATTCAATAATCTGACCTCCAGACAGCAGTCCAATCCAAATGTCTTGCTCACTGTGTTTTTTTTTTTTTAGAATCTTTCTAAAATTGCTCTGCAGTGTCCTCGATGCCCTCTTCATGGTGGGCTCCAGCACAGCTTATTACCATTAAGAAATGCTGACTGCCGCAAAATTTTAAAAAATGCTTAAATCATCCTGTTTCTGGAAAAACCTATCGCAGTTTTACATTATAAGCCACCTAATCATGCTATAATTGGTCTTCTGGGTTTTAACATTTTAGACCGCGGCATAGGAACCAGGTAAGACATGTTTTAAAAAGTGCTGCGATGACAAGTCTAAGCAGTATTGACACGGTGTGTAAAATATTTTTTTTCTTATCAATCCTAGTAGCAATACACTGGCAAATGTTTGAAGAAATGGAAATACTTGGATTAGCAAATCCTTTTAAATTGAAGTTTAATTTGTTACATTTTAGATATAACATAGACATAATAACACTACCAAAATGTACAGAATTTTAAAACCAAATGCCTTGTGCAACCATGTATTTTTAGTTTGTTACATTTAGTGCCAGAATCAATAATAAAGGCTCATATTGTAAAAGTACCAACACATTTGAACTTCTCATATTGTGTCTGTTTTGACAGTTTTCCCATTTCTGCCCAATCTTTGTTTAATGTGTAATGACATGGTGGAAAAAAGTGTAGAGTGCGCTCATTAAGAACTTTGTAGCTGAAATAATTCCACAAATAAATTTGTGAGTGAATATCGACAGTGTTGTTCTCTGAATAGTAATATAGATCAAGTGATTTTAGTCCAGCAAGTGGTGATCACTGGATGATCTGTTAGTTGCTCGGATGAGAGCTGTCGGAGATGTTTACTTGAAAGTAAAGCAGGAAACTGAGATTGGGTTACATAACTTGTGAAAAATTATGAAAATGACATATTTACAATGTTATGGAAAATAAAAAAACTTTCTTCTCGAGTTATTATTTTTCTTTTTCTAGGAAGAGAAGGAAGTCATTAAATAATCATTTACTGTTGAACTCCAGAACTAAACATTAAATATTAAGCCTATTTCAGTACTTGTTTTAATTTTACCACCTGCTTTTTACCTTGAGTCATGGAAAAGAGAAAGTGGTCCCTTTGTTATCTCCAGGCTTAATCAAAAACTGATCTGGGCTTTGCCAAGTTTGCAATTCATTTTAATCTCTTTTAATCTAAGCTAAGACTAGTTACTTAAATCAGACTTCTTTAAACTGGTTTCCTTCTCTTCAGCTAAAGTTGTACAAAAAACCTTTTTTGTTCTGTTCCCACTGAGACTAATGACTGATTGTATCAGTCAGAGCTCTCCCTGCTGTCTAGAAAAGACAAAAATGCCGCAACAAGTTACTTTCTGTTTTCGGCTTCCAGTACTGCCTTCTTGGTAGACTTATAGATCGGTTCTAAAATCTCACGACTCACCCTTAAAACCCAAATTGATCCTAAACCTAAATGCATACCAGACTCCCAACAACCTCACTGAGATCCTGCTGACGATCCCCAGCTGGAAACCTTTAGACCACTTTAAACTTAACTTTTGGTGAAATCATTTTGTGTGATACATGTTGATTTCTTACTTGGCCTGCATGATGGTGCCTTCCAGCAAATGCTCTTATGATAAAAATGATGACGAAAAGTATTTAAAAATTTCAGTTTTTGGCAGTACTTCTGACCTTGAATATTTTTGGTACCCCCAAAACACAAGCATGCTCTAAAAATAAATATTTTCCATAAATATGCAGCAAATGCATTAGGTAGTGTAATTTACCACCTAACAGCACACAATAATTGCAGTCATGCTTTCAAGTACGCTGATGCTTTTTGATAATGTCAAAGAACCATGGAGACATACGCTGAAAAACGCAAACATCATAGGGCATTTATGATTGGTTTAAGAGTTGATTTTTTTGACTAGTCAGTTACAGATCAGATGTTTTAGATTAAAATAATTCACTATATAATTTCTGTGTTCATGTTTACCTTTCAGCTTGGCATCTATCAGAAATATCCTAAACTGCGGCAGTTTGTATCTGTTTTATGCTAGAGGAAAATATTATCTGTCAAATCCCCACCTTACCTTCCTTGCATTGCACCCATTGTTGCCACCTTGCCCCAGGGCCAGACACTCGCTCACAGCATGGGATCAATGCAGAACTATATTCTGCAGATCTCTGCAGCTCTAACAGAACGGGACAGAAGGTCTGCCGCCTCACTTTCCTCTCAAAAAGGGGGTGAGACGGGGGGTTGTGTAGATGTACGGATTATCGTTGGCTCCAGACTCTTTGTAATTCAGATAAGACCTCTCTCCTCCTGCAGATAAGTTTAATCATTAATAATGAATTAAAAGATTGTCCTCCGGGTGAAATATTAATGACCTTTCCTTATGAGACGCTCCTTTGAGAGAGGGAGGCTGGTGGTGTGCTTGTTGGAGTAATTTAA
Source organism: Brachyrhaphis roseni (assembly GCA_903066815.1). NCBI lineage: Eukaryota > Metazoa > Chordata > Actinopteri > Cyprinodontiformes > Poeciliidae > Brachyrhaphis > Brachyrhaphis roseni. The sequence continues at coordinate 23,825 of CAEFZY010069475.1, forward strand.
GCAGCTCTTTGATTTCTAGCTGCTGAATGTTTGAGATGTAGGTGGATACCAGGGTCAATATTTGAGCAGGGAAATATATATGGGAATGACCACTAAAGACTTGTTTAAACAAAGACGGCAAAAGGTTTACTTGTAAAATCTCACCTCGCTTTTATTATCCGACTCCATCCTTGTCTCTAATCTACTCCACAAAACAGATTTGAGTTTGTATTGAGCACAGTTCTAGCTGAGGCAGAGGTTAAATGAAAAAACATGAATGTGTGCCACCGATGGAAGAATAAAGCTCCATCCTTGCTCGATCACCAGACTGAGTCGTTGTTGTGTCTTCCTGGCGCTCCAGGACCTTCAGGGATGTGTGAATAAGAGGGTTATTTATTTTCTCAGATTAAGCTTATGTCTGTCATCTGAGAGAGCGTGTGTGTGGGATTTATTCATGTGTCTCCCTGCGATTTAGAAAGGGCTTTCTGGTCGGGCCAACATGCAGTGGAATTTGAATTGTCTCCATGACAAAAACCCAGCGTCCTTCTTCCGGCTTTCCTCAGTGGGGTGCGCACTGAGGAAACCGAGCCAGATCAGCCATGCAATCAGTCACAGATAAAAAAAAAAAAAAAAAGACTCCTAATAAAGAATTAATAAGGAAGTCTTTATTGATTTATCCTTGCAGATGTCCTTTTAGAGTCCTTCTGTGAGTGGAGTTGGATGAACTCCTGAGTTTTCCTGCACGTCTAAAGGAAAAATGTGTGCAGTGTGTTTGTGCTGATCGAACGTAGCGCAGACCTCTGAGGGGAAGCTGACAGAGTTCTGGCAGCCATTCACACAGCGGCACTGTTTTGTTTTGCTTCTTGTTGATGGCGCATTGCTCATGTAGCACTCTTGTCAAGTTGTAAACTGTGACCACACAGTTTCTGCATAAACATCCACAAGAACAAACGTGAACAAAGAAAGAGATTGTTTTGCATGTCTATTTCTTAATAAAAATAAGAAGTGGATTCCCTTCTTCCTTCCTAAGTTAACTGAGGCCTAAGTGACAGAAGAAAGTATGTCAGCAGATGTCTGACAGATGCCATCTGTAGGTCAGTGAGGCAAAGGAGTTTTAGGCGGTCGGTCGTCAATATTTCAGGGGGTTTGTGTGCGACGGGCAGAACAAACTCACAAAGTTTCCTATTTGTGGACAGATGGGAAGAAAATGTGATTAGCGAGAGGAGGAAATGGGTGAAAGAAAGATGGACAATCTGTGCTGGTTTTCTTCTGGTCTCCGTGGTGACTGTCAGTATGTTGCTATTAAAAAGTAAAAACTGCCATTCTTTAATCTTAAAGGAATTGGACCTAAAAGTCATTCTGACAACATAATCTTGAGTCAAAATACTTTGAGTCAAAAAACTTTAACAGTATCATTCTATTACCACAAACATTTAAGTCAAAATATAGGGTTAACTAAGTACCTTTTGTTAAATAAATGTGTACATAATATTAAACCTTTTTGTCATTTTGACATAATTTAGTCTGTAACTAAATTAAGCTAGATTCAATATTTTTAACTAACCATCAGCTAACACTGGTCTAGAAGCTATGAACATTAGCCCCATGTTTCGCTGCCAGCAAAAGAAAGTCTTTGGTCTTGTTTTTCTCATTTTAGGTTAGACTCCAACGTGGCTGCAGAGCTAATTCTTTACTTGACCTTTGCTTTGTGTAAGGAGATTTCTCCTTGTCAGGTCTGCTGGGATGAGCAGCCAGTTTTATTGTAGCACCTGTTCCGTCCTTGCAGACTGATGCATAATTCACTATTCAAAGTAGTTTTAACCAGTTTAGTGAGAGCTGCAGGAGGTGAGGGGTTTGAGGAGGGGGATTCTGTCACTAATGATTCAGTAGAACGACAAGAAGATAAATTAAGGAGTAATTTAACCCACTTACTCCTACTCACAACTCTCCTCTGATTTTAAATTATCTGCCCCCCACTCCTCTAAATTTAAATCGAACATAGACTCCCATCCCCCTCTGCTTGCTCTTCATCGCTTCCACTCTACTCCTCACACCCATATCCGAAGCCCTGTTATCGTTTTGAAACTGGTGATACTTCACCAGTGTTTCCATGGTTATTGCTGGCATTCGTCTCAGGATTCAGAGCCGGTGTCAGGCAATGTCACCCCGTCTTTAAAGCCCACATCAGCTCATGAGTGTTTAGAAGGGGGGAGCACAGAGAGATATGAAGGGGATGGGTTGGGGTGAAGAGGGGGAGTTGGTGGTTGTAATTATATGTGCATATGAAGAGGGTCGGAGCAGCTTGGGCGCGTCATTCTGCCAGCTTTTGTGTTTCGCATGTCTGTGGGGGGAAGCTGCACAGGGATGCGTCCCCCTGAGAGCGCTGGTTAACTGGGTCCCCAGGAGACGCAACATATTTTATTTATTCACACATCAGAAACAGTAACTATCGTAATGGCTACAGCTGAAAAGTGCATCGTCCAACAATAGAAAGTCCTTTCTTCTTTTCATTTACAACACATTTTAAAAATTCCTAAAATTTTCCATCATACCGTCCCTTCAGTCCTTCCAAGAGACGTCAGAGTTTTCTCTGGCTTTATGCTGAACAGTGATGCAACAGAGTTACTCCACCACCTGTGGCTGCACACTGATGGTCAGCTGGCTAACCAGCTGACCACTTTTCCCTAGCTTACAAAAAAGGACAAATTAGGATGTTTGGAAATAATTCGTAATGCAAAACAAACACATAGAGCCCATCACTCTTATTCAGGAGATGCAGTTTTAAAATGAATGTCGGCAATCAACAAGCATCATGACAGTTTAATGGGTGACTTAAAATCTAACATTCTTCTGAAGATAGAAGTGTTTAAAATATTTATTTTTAGTATAGTATGAACAAGCAGCAAGAGGTAAATGTCATAGCATTATTATAATTGTAAAAATACATTTTAGCAGTGGGAATAAATGCAGCTTTTATTATTTTATTAAAAGTACCGAAAGCATGTTATATCATATAAATTACAAAATCTAATAAAAATGTAATGAAAAAAATGATAAATATAATATAATATGAACAGTCAATAAATTAGAATCTGTGTGCAGATGAGCCCTGTTTGTAAGATTGATCATACTTTTTACAAATAACCTTTAAACAGGTATCAGACATGGCCCGCATTTCTGTTTTTAAAAATGTCATATTTTTATTGACTGTGATTGAAAACTCATCATAGTTAACAAAAATAAACACTTTCATATGTCCATCGTTGTGTAGTTAATCTATGTAATGTGTTTCACTGATGCGTTCCTGAAATAAATGGGCCTTTCAGAAATATTCAAATGTTTTAATGGGTCTGTAAATTGATATCATATTTAAAATAATTAAAAAAGGAAGACATATTGGTTTTATTTGGAGTGCTGCTTTTTCTGTTGCATTTTCTGGACAAAAAAAGAGCAACTTTTCCAATAGATTAATTAATTAGTTGGATAATCAGTTTTCTCCCCTAGTGCCAAGCAGCAACTTTTACAGCAATTTTCTTCCCTTGTACCCCCATGCACTCTCTCGTGCAACGACTGCGGTCACACCCACTTGTAGTTATACACACTTCCCCCATCGTTCATTCAGCCCCTTCTTCTCCTCTTTCCCTCCTCCACTCTTCTCCCTCTCACTTAACTCTCCTCTCCCTCTCCATCTCGCTGTGTTTCACCCTCCCTCCTGTCATTAGTTTCCATAGCGACAGTTGGGGAGGCATTATCGCCGACTGAGAACCGCTTCTAGGCTCTTTTCAGAGCGGCGGCGGTGGAGGCATTGTTTAGTCCGCTGCTCTGAATGATGTGGGGATCAGAGCGTAGGACAGGAGGAACGCATCTCACCCTCTGTTTTTTTTTGGGGTTTTTTTAGGGCAGGCACTGTGCATTTGTAGGCTGTGAGGGGAGGTGGAGACAGAGCAGGAGGAGGGCAGGAGGAAAGAGGAGGAGAGAGAGGGGTAGCGTGGTGGTTAGACAGAATCGATGAGGGAGCAGGAGTAGTAGTAGTAGCGGCAGTAGCAGACTTACGCTGTACGCCTAAAATATTCAGAGTCATCAGGAAACCTTGTGGCTCTGCGATGGACTAGATCTACTTTTTCTGTTCGTGTTTGTGTGAAACAGCAGGAGGTGACAGGAAATACCAAGTTTCTGGTCAGGGAGGTCGAAGGGAATCTGAGTTTGTCCGGTGAGTTGGTAATTGTTCTTCACCATCTCCTCTTAAATAAACATGTTGTGTACCGTGCATTTAACGTAAGGTGGTATTAGGATGACAGCGTGCAGCTGCTGTATGTGCTTTTCCTCCAAACCAACCCTCTGTCTGGCGTACGTTTGAGTGTGTGGGCTTGCAGATGTCTCCTGAATCCAGGCTATTTTTCGCTGCCCTCTGAAATATAAATGCCAGGCTGCATGTTTTATTGAGAACATCGAGGGCAGTTTTCTGCTGCCTTGATTTCTGGATTCCCTCCAGCGTTATTTTTTATCCGGAAATATCAGTGTAATATGTTTTCTTCTTGCAGTTTGTTTGAAGTACTGAGCTGCTCTAGGTCTTTGAACTGCTCAGACTTGGTGAGTAATTTAGTTAGCGGGAAGCAGTGGCAACATTTCATCCTCCCTCTGATGTTTCTGTAATAAACCAACGCTCAGATTCTTCTTCTTTGACAATTTTTCAGCGACCGATCAATAAAAGGTCACTAATGTGGCAGCTGAAGCAACACAGATGACCCCCTTTTGCACAATGATGTCATTGCGAATCATTGTAACAGATGATTTAAAGCTTAGCAGATTGCACAGCTGCCACTTGTGTACTTTGACAGTTATTTCTCGCACTTATGTTAGTGTTTGGAGCCAGTGTTTTCAAGTTGTTTCAGGCCACGCTATAATTTAACTGACCGACGAGGGAGTCGTCTTAAAGAGAGGGGAGTCTGTGTGTGTTTCCATGAGGACCGTCGGCAGCTGTGGAGAGCTGAAGCTCAATGTGTGCCAGACACTGTTGCATTGCTTAGACTGCAAGACTGATCAACAACCTTTTGACCCAGATCAATGAAATGAGCCTAGCAGCCTAAGAGTGGAACTGATATGCATATATAGCCTAGCATGTATAGCATGAGGACTATTTATGCCCCAATCCTTCAAATAGCTTTGTGTTTGTGAAGTCACACCACTCTGATAAGGCAGGCACCATGAAACTGGGTTTTACTATTCTAAATGATATTTTAAGTCCTCATAGATTTCTTATATTGGTAGCTTAGTTCAGCTATCATAAATAAAATAGCAGTCTAAAGTTATTTTCGCACTGTTTGATTGTGGACCAAAGCTGCAACATTTGTTACATTTTCAGCTGGTGTGGTTCACTGTGTCAAACCATCCGACAATTTGAGAAACCTGTTCACCCCGTCGTCTGTGGTGGCGCTGCACAAAGAACTACTGAAGGAAATGACACAAAAACATCTGAAGAAGACATTGAGCAGCTTCCTTCTTCACGAACTACAGTCAAAATGGAGTGGCATTAGATTCTAGCAGTTGAAGGATTTCTCTTTTCTCTTTGGTAAAACGACCACAAGTCATTTGTCCTGTTAGCGTTCTACCCTTATGTTTGTTTAGGCTGCTTTAACCCAGAATGCACAATAAATTTAAATTTGTATTGGTGTGGTTTTAAGCATATCGAATCGACTCCATCAGTAAAATTGGACTGATATTATAATAGCCGATGTATATTTCCAATCTTGCTGCCATGTGACCGTGATGCAGCACAGGATTGTGGGCTTCTTATTGATTGCTAAAATGAATCATATTGAGTCACTCAATAGTAGTTGTAATCTCCATGTGTTCAGGCTTACCGTTTAGTGCTTTTTGAGGTTTCGGTCAGTCATCAGTCAGGGATGATAGAAATAAAATTGTCTAATTTTGCTCGCCAGTCGGTTTCTCTGTGCATCTCTTGTGATTCTCTCATAGAGATCTGTGTAGTGTTGGTATTCACATGCTCCACGACTAACTTTGTATCTTCACTCAATAAAAGTATTCACACCAAAGAGGGTTTTTGTTACATTGATCTGGTAATGCTTATACATGATGCCTCAGATAATTCAGTTCAACTTTAAATATATAAAGATAAATCTCAAGAACAAACTCACAATAGTCTTAAAAGGCTAAATCATGTGAATTTGAATGCTCCTTTCCTGTATCTTAAGGACATCTTTTGCTGCAAAATGGCTGCTTCTTTCCAAAAACAATAAAAACATCCGTTTTCCAAAAGACAGCATAAACAAAGTCAGTTGCTATGGTACACTTTCAACAACAGCAGGTTAACCAGGAGATCTCAGATCAGTCAGGAACTCTTCAAGCTGAGATTTATGGTGGAGCTCCCATGTAGAAACTGTCAGCACTTGAGGCCAAAAGGGCTCACAAGTAACCTTGTGTGAAAAGCAAAGAGCCCAGAACCCCGTTGGCAGTGGAAAAAGTAGTTAGTCATACTGCACCCATTTTCCTGCGTCTGGTCAGGTTTGCTTTTAGAGGAAGCCAAAGGAAAGGATTTCTGTAAGCCCACAGTGTCCACAAATATTTAATGCTGGGCTGGGTCTGTAACCGGGATGGCATGTAGCTCCGCTGTGCTAGAGACAAGGCTATCACTAAGGTACTTGTGCTTTTACACTTTTTGAAAGCTGAAAATGTTTGAATCTTCTGTCTGTTGCTGACTAAAAAGAATAACATGGAATCTTGTGCCGAAATCCTTCAGGGAAAAAAAACACTTGGTGCTAAAAACAGTTATTCTCTCAATCCTTTGCTAGAGTTGAGGTATTCACATGGCTGCTGAAGCTCCTCCATTATTTTTCCCATTTTACATTGCACCAGTAACATTAGCAGGAATGTAGTCCCAGAGCATGATGCTGCTACCACTATACCTGTTAGTTAGTTCAGTGTTCTTTAAAAGCCTCACCTCGACTCCTCTGGATATGTTTGTTGTTGTGGCCAAATAGTTTAATCTTTTTCTTGTGAGAGCATGAACTCTTGATTTGTTCTTGTGAAAAGCTGTAAGTTTCAGTCATGGTTAAAAGTGTCAAATTTATTGCAAAAGCATCTTTCTTGGTTGGCACCATCTTAAGCCCTATGATTGCTGAACTAACTCCAGTTCTACCTTAAGAGTTCAACATCCAAGTAAACAACAACAAAAAGATTGAAACAGTGAGTTAAAGATAATCAACTTGTCATGTGAAACCTGCATTCATATGCTGATAAATTAGCTCATGTGGTTGAACAATTGTTTCCATTTGAAAGTCAAAAAACCCAGCAGGACCACTAGATGTTTTTCTGTTCATGATGACGACTCAACTGGTTTTGCTTGCTCGTAAGTTTCATTTCAATCCGCAACCAGACATTGCTGATTCTCTTTTTCTTTTGACTAACTTTAAAAAAGCAGAATTTTAAAATTAAATGAAAACATGGCAAACCAGAGTCAATTTTAGAGTGCGTGTACATCTATTATCGAAGGAGATAAAATAGTTCACTGAGCCTCATCTCACTCAAATACAATATAGTCACACATTCTGTAAATTTGTAATAGAACATATTTTTTATGTGTTGTGGTTTCCTTTAGCATCGCTGTAGTTTCTGTGTCCATTTGCAATTTAGTCTTGTTCCTTAAAACTGTTCCCCTTTATTAGAAAGTTTGCATTTGTGAAGTGGATTTTCTCATTTGACAAACTCTTGGGGATGTGGACTCTTTCAACTCCTTCTTGCGGTTTTTCTCTCAGTTCCTTGGTCAGATTCAGGGGAAGGAAGTGCTTCATGTTGGTCAGAAATAATGGAGAACGTGTGGTGACACTGACCAAGGCGCACACAGACAGAAAACAAAAACATTACATGAAGGGACCATATTTACTTGTAAGTATGGAAACACTGGGAACTTCCTTGTAATCCAGCTTTTCCCCAAAAGTTGGAGTTTTTTTGTTTGTTTTATTTTTTGCTTGGTTAATGTAAGAACCTCTTTTGAAGTGTGTTACAGAACATTGCCATTCAGTCTTCTGAAAACCTTTAGCTGTTTGACATTGAGTTCATTTCTTTCCCCATGCCTCAGACTGCTCAACAAGCAAGACAAATATTTTCTGCTTTCTAGGATCATGTGTCTCCTCAGGTCTTTGCGTGCATCTGTGGGCTTCTATACTTTACTTCCCCATTTAGTCTGGGCAGTCAGTCGGAAACTGTTAGACGCGCTCTTGTCTCCGCTGAAGCGTGTGTCCCGCCTTCGTGCAAAACTTTGGCATCAGACGCTTGGAGTGAAAATGACACATGCTCACAAACGTCTCTCACATCCTGCAAAAGTCTATCAGGAGCAACTTCACGTCTTTTTAATGTGACCTCCCTCAGACACAGAGGCCTTTTGCCTTTAATTGTGGGCTTGTGCTGTAAAATCACAGCTTCCCTTAAACGCCCAGGGTTTTTTGCGTAACGCAGAAACTGGCTTTGTAGTTGCAGCCTGCTGCTGCAGGGCGGACAGAAAGGTGGCTACCAGAGGCTGGCAAGTGGAGCTGAAATGGTTTTCTTCTGCTCTGAAAACTCTGACGGTGTTTTAATGTTTTCTTTTATATTTCTAAGTTTAATTGTGAGAATTGTTTCATGAGTATAGTTTTTTGTCTCAAGAAATGTATTCTATTGAGTCATTTTCTTGCTGTATTCACATCAGTAGCAGGCCGAGTTTAATGTCTCCTCGTAAAGTGAAGTCAGTACCTGTGCACACATGGTCCTGCTCGCGGGGAGCTACCATAAATGGTAAATTTCATGACAGTAAGCCATTCTTTGTGATCTCTGTTTTGTTCTTCTCGCAGCCAGACTCATTTTTCTGAGCAGGAGCAACCACAGGGGCGGTTGTCAACGATACAAAAGGGAGGAAAATTAAAATCCACAAAGTGCTGTCTTCATATAAATATGTTTATTTCATGCTCGCTTTTATAGTGTTGTATATCTCGGAGAAATTGTTTTCAGATTTCTGTGGGATTCCACAGAAATCCACAGACGTTGATAAATCTGGGTTATTAAACCCCCCTGAGGAGCAAACTAATGAGACAGAGAGAGGTGACAAATGACAGGTGGGCAGATTTGCCAGCTGCAGGCAGTTAAGTTTCCTGCAGCTCTTTGTAAAGTATCTCCACGAGAGCTTTGATTTAACCACGAGTTAGGTAAAAAAAAAAAAAAACAATGAGCAGCTTTTAGAAAGGTTGACTAACCACATAAACTGTGTAAATCAGGGGAGGTGTGTCCGAGCTAAAATTTCAAAAGACATCTAAATTCTCTTTCCTAATATTACATTTCAAAGTTGTAATAAGACCAAATGAGAATAGTGGGTAACTAGGTCTTAATTAAAGATTTGTGACAGTTTCAGTAACATTGTTTTCATGCGAGTTATCAAATCCATTCTAATTTTGGGCAAACTTCTTTACAGAGTGAGCCCTAAGGCGGCTCATGGAAGTACATTTTACCACTCCAGTACAAAAAAGTGTCTAGTTTCCACTTTTTTGTGGAGATGCACAAAAAAAGTGCATCTCCACGATTAGGTTTTTCTTACCATATACCAATTTCTGGCATCCCGGTTCCAGATGACAGCAAAACAAAAATTTTGACTCAAACTGAAAACAAAGGAATTATTAGCTTATCCCAGTTTATGCAATAAACAATTTGGCCAGGTACATTAATAACTCAAAGGATCAAATAGCCAACAATGCTTCAGTGCTTTTAGCCTTTCCGTTATGAGCTGAAAGTCTTGCTCTCTCTTACTCTAATTTTCTTTCTACACTTTTCTTTTAAATGGCAGAATTGTGCCCAAGTCTAGGCATTAAGATCTACTATCTTTTGAATACAGTGCAGCTTTTACACTACTGCTTTAAATGAATGGCTCGTTACCAGGCCCCTGTAGAGCTAAAAAATGCTGATGAGTCATTCGATTCAGCTGTGTTGTTGAAAAGCATTACAAGTTGCAGGATAGTAGGTCACAAGGACTGAACTTGTGATACTTAAAACTACCATTCCAGTTCCACTCAGAAATGGGGGAAAATAAAAATAATATGGTGACTAACAAGAAAAAGATCATTTTGTAACTTAGTTTCCAACGGACAGTCAGGACAGATAATCCTGAAAATCGTCTGATTTCAGTCCACAGCCACTTTCTGTCTGTGTTTCTAGTGATTTCTGATCTGTTCCGCACAGCGTTGGTATCCTGATAGCAGAGCAGCAATCTTCTAACACACTATCCAGTCTAAAACGTCCTCCCTCTTTCTGCTCCTATCCAATAACACTTGGATAAAGACTCCCAATGCTTATGCACAAAGGAGAGACCTAAACAAAAATAATTTAAGCCTGGTGTTAATGTAAGAAGTCAGTATTTGATTAGGATTAGAGGTCAGGACATGACAGAAGATATTTTGGAGTATTTTGAGCCTCAAAAATGCTTCTCGTTCAATCATTTTATTTTATGTTGCACCACCTCAGGATTAAGTGTTTAACACTACGATCATGCAGACAGTCTATATAGCTATGTGACATTAAAATGTTAACTTTACCTTTGACCTTAACTGGTAGATTTTACTTTTATTCTTTTATTTTCTTTTTTGACCTTTTCCTTAGTTAAGGTATTGACTCTAAAAAAGCAATATATTTGTCTTAATTTAAATCCCATGCTGAAAAATAATAAAATCTATAGTTTACGTCTCAGAATAATCCCTTAACGTCTTGCCCGTGTGTGGCTTGCATGTTAATTACATCAGAGATTATAATAATTGCATGTTTTCTTCCCAGAGGGACTAATCTATTATGGTGCAGTCATTTTGAAGGATAGTGCCAGTTTGCATGTAGGTCAGCACATATTTATCAAGTTTAAATATCGAGACGGGTTCTTTAGTGTTTGATTTTATAAGAGCGTTATTTGGTCCACTTCTTTCTGAGAACACCAATGAGCCTCCAAGCTGCGTTGTGCTGTGCTGAACTCAAGGGAGCCATTACAGAGGAAACAGGAGCCTTTATTAGTCTGTCTACTGTACACCTGGCTCCTATAACAACCCTCTCCTTGTACAGTGGTGGTTGTGTGAGTGTTTCCTCATGGCTGTTGGTATGTCTCACTCTTCAGACGTTCATCTCAAAATTGTTTCAGTAGTTCTGTTTGTTTCGTTTCAGGGCTTTCCCTACGAACATTGATTTTTAGTATAAACCTTATTTGCAACTTTTTGAAGTTTGAGGGACTGATCTTGAAAATTCCTGTGAGTCAGAAATTTTCTCGAAAGTTCAGTCTGCCTTCGATGCTGATTTTGCCTCTGAGGAGCCAAGTGACATTTTGAAAATTATTCTGACGTCAAAAAAGACTTTTCACTGCTCAGTACAAGTGACCTTTCTCTTTCTCTGTGTGTGTTGGTGTGAATCCAAGATGTATCAGCACAGAGGAGCAGCATCCCGCTTCCTCTCCCCCTCAACCTTTCGATTTCATCAGCCCAGTCCTTCACACCTGCATACACACACTCTTTCTGGATAAGACCAACCAGACTGGACTGATCCAGACAGGAATGAGCAACACTTTGACCTGCACGGGGCCGGGCTGGGTCACTCTGGGGTTGTTTGACTGTCAGCACCTTTGCAGACACTCCTTGTTCACATGCTGACATCCATCCTGCCTGGAACAGATGCAGGGTGGTGTGAGAGGAGCCCGGTTAAAGGCATGGACACAAATTAAAAAATAGTTGTTGAGCACTGTGGATAAAATTAGTTGAAAAAGAGAATATTTGGGCAAATATATTATTTTGTTAAATAGAATAAAGAAATAAACCTGATACAGAGATAACTGAGTAGGATCTGAAGGTTGCCAGAGGCTGATTGGGTAAAGCTGCGGGGGCTGCAGCACTTATAGCTCGTGCCGCCAAGTCAAGCAAGCAACTCTAGAGCAAAAACAGGAACAGATGGGATTTTTAAAACGGGGTTTATTCCCACTAAATCTTAAAAATAAGATTAAAGTAAGACAGTGCCCTCAAAGAAAAACTGTAAGGTGTGTAGCGTACACCATGACTCTCACTCATTCACCGCTGGAGACAGGCCTCAGCCTCACTGCGACCCCTCAGGGATTAGACATGTTAAGAAAAATTATATATTGTCTTCAGTTAAAACAGATTAGTTTTATTGATCAGAGCTAAAAGCGGTGTGGGTTAGAGCTGTTGTCTCTGCAGTATAGGTTGTTTTTTTTTGTGTGTGTGTTTTGGAGCATATTGTACCTGCTGTGATTATATCTTGTGAAGCCTGAGCTTCACAAGATATAATCTTGTGTGTTTCATGATGACACAGTTACACAGAACAGTCTATGTAGTAAAGGAGTATAGCGTGAGCTCCTGGCTGCTGCCAGTGTGTTGTATTTTATGGTGGTGGAGCTCTTACAGTTAAAATCTTAACCATCTCTGCATTGACATTGAGGTATGTAAATATAAACATTTATTCTTCCTTACTTTCAATAAAAGCTGTTGTAACTCCAGATGTTTTACTACATGTTTTGGGGTCAAAATACCCTCAAAAATATTTTATTCAGGTGAATATTAAGTTAATGGAGGACCAGTAATATAGTGTACCTGATTGAATGTTTCTGTGATGTTAAAGAAACATCAGCAAACTTGCTTAAATGATTTTGTTTAATTATTTTTCTGTGGTTTCAACCCTCTGGAGTCTATGGACGTGTATACAAGTCTTTTTTACATGACCTCTGGAGTCCATAGACTCCAGAGGGTTAATTTTAATTTCAAATGTATAGATAGAAAAAACTGTATTCATTGAATAAGTTCAACATACACCAATTGCCTCTCTGTCTTTTGTAGAGGTGTAATTTTGTGGCCATTCCAGCTGTGTTTTGTTTGCTTGCAGAATGTCCTCTCCCTGTGGGCTGTGTTTTATTTGGGAAAGCCAATGATTTAGACGGCCGTGTTTTCGATGACATATGAATGTTTTTCATTGGTGGGATTTGAACCCTTTAGAGTCTGCAGTAAAACGTTAGCATATCGCTGTGTGATAGTTGCTATATGGGATGAGCCAAGTGTTCCTTAGTGGTCCGTTCTGCAGACGGGTTTCTATAAATTGAAAAACTGAAGCTTTTTTTGCAGCGTTTGCATGCTATTATGCAGTGAGACTTAGCATCCATACGTTGATGCATTTGTTCCAGGTGGAAGCCGCATTTATTCATTCAATCAACATTTAATCAATCATGAATTAAGCCACTGAGGCCGTTTTTGATGAGTCTTGACTATGTTAATGATTGGTAAATCCCACCTGTAAGCATTAGATAATCAATGTTTTTGCACTTCAAAGAGCCTTCGTCAGTACAATAATTGATCAAGCCTTGACCACAGAGGATTTTTCCTATTACAGTCCAGTCCCTTGGGGTGGAAACTGATTGAAATTTGTTTTGAAAATGCTATTTTGGGCGTTAGGTGCTGGTGAGTCATGGAGCAGAACCGTGTTTGTCAAGACCTCCCTCACTCCCTTTGGGAATGGAAAAAAAGCACCAGCTTTGATTGTTGTTCACAGAGACCAGTTGGGTTTTTCTGTTGCACCGTGAAAAGCCACCGTTGAAAGCAGCCACAGTAGCTTTCAGTAAGGCTTCAGTAGTTTCTGGGACAGTTGGGCACTCATTTCTAACGGCAGGTTTGTAAGCCCCCTTGTTTTCATCAGAGCATGTGTGTATGTGTGTGCGCGCTGTCCTAATTGCCAATCTGTAGTTGTTTACAGGGATGCTCAGGGTTACAGAGCTGGCTGCAGCCGAACAGGGACTCATTTCTCTGCACTATGCCTCTAAAACATCCAGTTTCATTAGCTCTGGTAATGAGGAAGCAACCACAGGACTGTATTCAAATTTTAATAATGAAGTCCTGATGACTTTGTGCTTTTAGTGTAGCCTCTGACTGTCCTCCTGTGACTCTTATTCAACGAGTTCCTGGTTACTGATTGTGAAGCCTTGTGCCATGTGGTGGGGAAAAGGTCACTAAATGTGTCATATCTCACCCTCAGCTTTTCTTATGACCGGTGGCCAAGGACAGTGGAACGTCTGGGGAATAAAAGATGCACGTTTGCTGCTATGTGCTGTGGTTTTCAGAGAGATTTCTGACTTATTCGTTTACTAAACACCCGCACTTTTATCAGATTTGAGCTCCAACTAGAGGGAGTTTACATTTAAGAGAATACTCTGACCTGGCTTTTATATTAGCAGTATAAATCAGGTCTGTTGCCACAGCAATGCCCTCTCCCTTGTTTTCTCAGGGAATGTTCGAGCACATTTTAGAGGGAGCTGATTCATTTTGAGACTGTTTCAGAGTTACTAGTCTAATATTAACTTACCAATCACTGTTTTTGATTATTCTTAACTAAATGTAATTGATTTTGTAAAGCTCTGATTGATCTATATAAAAATTAGCATATTCCAAATTCTCTTTAAAAATAATAAATAGAACTATTTAAATTAAAATTTTTAGAATCTTGGCTCTATCTTTTTTTTGTTTCTACGAACACAGTAAAATCTGATTACTACTTCACAAAACATGCCATCAGACAAACAATTTTTTTGCATATCTGATATTTGAGAGGAGACTTTAACTAGTCTTTCTGTTGTGATCTATTTTCTATTTTCACAAATATTTTAGCATCCTTAGTTCAATTAGCATATAAACATGTATTCCCTGGTGTAACTAGACCTTAGCTGTCTTATTTCTAAAGATTCCTAAATTCATATCAAATATCAAATAAACCTGGGCTCTTTACCAGAATAAAACCAAGCAGCCAGACTGTGAAATGATCAGGTTCCTGCTCTCGGCTCCCTGTCATAGCAGCTTGAATAAACAGCTTGCATTCCTCAGTAGGAAATGGTTTCCTATAAGACCTTTGCCCTGGTGAGCTTCTCTTCACTCAGTAACGACATTCCCCACTGAAGAGTGTTGCTGTAAAATAATTTTAATCATAATTTATTCATTTTTTAAATTCTTTATGAGTTCCTTAATCCATTCCAGGCATCTGCTGCACTCTCATCCTCTTTCTAAGCTCTCAGCTTCTTCCTAACTTATCCTGCTAGTATATCACATAGTGCTTATCTGAAATCTTCCCACTTACTGTGGGAGACATGTCACTGTGCCCGCTGTGCCTACTGACCCAAATAAGGGCACCTAACAAGATATCCTACCACCCCCCTTCCTTGCTCCCAGGAAGCACTGATACAGCAGAAACTTCAGGCGCCACTGATCCTTAAACAACATAATAAATATGGATCTGAAATGGATCTGCTGACTACAGTAGAGGAACTGGTCAGAGAAGAAATAGATTAATGTAGATGTGCAATCTACAGCCACAATGGCTGATCAGAAATCTGTTGATCCCTCTGCATATTATGTGTGGAAGTGCTCAGAAACCCAACAGTGGACTGACAGTTGAAGCTTTGTTGGTTCATGAAGGAAATAAGCCTCTTTGTAGAAACCAACTTAAATCCTGCAACAGTCCTGTTTTTATATGGTGTTGACACCAATTCGCCACACTAATGTTACTGTGGGTGTTTTTTGTTATTTCAGTGTTTGTAGCTGATTCTCTTAAAGTGAGGCTCTTATGTTGTTATTTTAATGTTTAGTGGGAACTTTGGCTTTCATTTACAGCACCCTTAATTGCTGGTTCTCCTAGTAAAAATGTGTGCATAGCCTGGAGGTTTAAGAAGGACAGTTTTGTACAGCTTAAGAAGACAGAGATTTTGTAGGCTGAGATAGCGAGAGAGAACAAGACTTCTGGTAGATAACAGGAAGGCTGAATTATGTTTCTTCTTTTAAAGCCTTTAACCTTTGTCTGTCATGGAACATGTTGGGTTTAAAAATCATTTAGAAAATTTCACAGTTATGCTAAGATCTACATTGTCTGAGGTCTGTGGTTTGCAGTGCTAGTAACAGTAACTATGTTCATCTCAAATATAAAATACTAAAGATGGTTCAAAATGTGCTTGTTTTTAAATAATAGTTTCAGAACAAAACTGTGGCTCCTGTCTCAAACGACGTTGCCTCAGCCCCTAATATAAATATTGAACAACCAGTTGCAACAGAAAAAACTAGAAAAAGAATAAAATGCTGCCAATTAAGAGAAGTTGGCATGTCACAACTTCACAAAAATCAAAGATAGGAAATCAGAAACCAAAAAGAAATATTGGATCGTCTCTGGTTTGGATCCAAATTAACCAGTCACTTAAAGATTAAATCTATTTTTCTACTGAAACCTGCCAACTTTCTGTTTTTTTATGTCAATCCATGTGTTTTTGTTTTTCTGTGGATTTATATAAACAGAAAATATACTGTTGTATTTGCTATTGTCTCTGGATTTCTGTTTCTGTTGTTTAACCGTGGGGTAAAAGCCGAAGTAGATCGAGGTCAGAGCGCTCATTACTGTCTCCTGCTTCACCTGGAATAAAAAGACAAGGGGAGGCAAAACGAGGAGGAGCAGGAAGATTGGAAAAAAAAATGGCAATAGTGGACATGAAATTGGGTTAAGATATTAGTGATGGGTCACCTATCTCTCTCATTTCTGTTGTTTTCCTCATTTTTAGGGGAAATAGAAAGACTGATCCAATATGTATCGGTCAAATGTGACTTTTTTTTTGTTATTCAGTTAATATTTCAAATGTAGCCAATCAGAATTGAAATAATGGAATGTGTGCAACAAAGTTATGTGTGTGTTTGTGAGTGTATCGTTTCATTATTCTAGTGCCTGCATCACAGACATGGCGGTCTGTTATCAGAGCCCTACTGTCAGCTCGTCCTCACCGGGGCTGGAGACCCGATTGACTGTCTGTCTGAGCAGGGAGACTCTGCTGACTCAAAGCAATCTGTCTCCCAGATATCAGTGGGAAGAGAGGACTGTACTCAGGGGGTGATGGGTGATAAATGATTGTGAGAGGACGGAGGGGAGCTGCCTCGGGGCTGACAGTGACTGACAGGCGGATGTATTTGTGAATTGTGTGTGTTTGCACATGTTTGAAGGCTGATAAGAGGTAGGGTATGAATCTTTCCCTTTAAATCACCGTCTAGAGATTAGGGGTTCAGTTTTATTAACATGAATGTAACATATTTTCCATTATCCGTATTTTATACCAACATAAGGTTAAGCTATTATTGCACTTTTAGTTTATTTTAAATAGAGCTGCAGAATATGTTGAATTGCAATATCAGTGTGGAATGTTGCTATCACAAAGGATTGCACTGATGTAATAACTGGTATTAATCAGTAGTGCTTCTTACAGGAATGGTTCCTGGGTAAAGTCCCTCCTTTTGCTGCTCTCCAACCAATGAGAATGCAGGAAATCATGTACCGTAACTCCTGGAGAAATATGAAATGGCTACCATTTTCTTTCCTGCTCTCTATGCACATGCATGTAACGTATTCAATAGAATAGGTTTTACTTTTATAATGTACTTGTGCATTGCTCTGCCCCTTTTGATGCTACCCTGGGAAACCGCCCAAAAGACCTATACCAACACCCACCACTGGTCGCTATGTAAAGTTCTTTGTGTTGCTTATTGTTTATGAATCTTACACAACTTAAAAGAACTGAAAGATAAATATGCAGAGGAATGCACATTGTTTTTCTTAGGATAAGAGTCACATTCCTTTAGGTTGTTCTTTGCTCTCATCATGTTGCAACCAGAGATTTCAGACAGAGGATGGTGCTTTCCTTGTGTTTGCGACAGACTGAAATACCTGAAAGTGTTTGGATGTTTCTGTCACTTAGGTGCAGTGCAGACACTGTAAATGGGTTTAAGAAAACATCTTAATGCAAAGTTTCAGGTTGCAGCTTAAAATATTCCCACTGACTACTCTCAGGATGCTGAGTCATACCGGGTGTAAAGAGACTGGTAAAACGAGAGATTAGCTACTAGTCTCTCGTTTTACCAGTTCATGGTTCATGGTTTGTCTGTGACCATGAACAGAGAAAAAAAGACTGAGATTAGATCTGTCTTGTTTTTGTTTTCAACAAAAACTCTTCTTATAACTTCCCCATTTTCGGCGTAATCATTTTAAGATCTCTTCTGTATTGGACTCGTAAAGCCTGCTTAGTTATTAAATGTCATATGAGTTGTTGCGTGTTATGGACAAAGTCCAGGGATTATGGGGCTCCTCTGTGACATGCAGTCTTGTCACTCGGGGCCCCAGGAGGAGGAGGAACCAGGATCAAGTTCAACAGGTGAGCCAGACAGGTGCAGCTTCAGGAACACTGCTGGGAACTGGCAGGTAAAACGTGTGTGCTGGAGCGTAATGCAGAGTTGAGCTTTGAAGGACTTCCCAGGGCGTGTGCGTGACACATACTGGTCTCAGCTGCACACACGTGCGCTGGAAAAAACTGGGAGGGCAGGATTTATTGTGATACTGGCTGAGTAGAGTTTTACCGGCACTTGTTCTTTGGACTTTGGATATTTGACGCTCAAAGACTTTACACAAGGTAATTGTATTGTACGTGTCTTCTTTTTTTGATTTAATTTTACCTATTCAGGTGCTATACTGATGGTTTACTTGAGCTGTGCAGCTTTTTTTTTTTTTTCTTTGTTAGATTTTCCTGTTAAAAAGCGCAAGAATCAGCTGCCTTCCTCTCTGCTGTGTCATCAAGTTGCTGCTCGACTTGAGGGCCAGGTTGAGCTCTCAGGTAACCATGGCTACACCGTGTTTCCATAGGTAACAGCTCTTGTGCCTCCCTCTGCCAAGGCTGTTTGCTTTTCCCAGGAGAGACCTCAACCAGTCTTGGGTCTGGGAGTTCTTGACTATCTACTCCTTTGGCTGCTGGACATTTTTGTCCTCTTCATCACAGGTTGAGCATTTCCTGTCTTGCCTTCTTGAGTCATCTCTGATTACCACGCTGATTTGGTGAGCCTCCCCGTGGAGAATGTTTTTTTTGTTTTCCTTCTTCCTGTGTAAAACAGAGCCTGAAGAGCTGCTTTTATTCCACTGCCGTCTGCCACACGGGGCGGGAAGCGTAACAGGACTCATTACCGACTGAATTTTTTTCTGCTTCCACTGCCTGCAGCACAGCTTCAAAACATCAAATTAGATGTGCCAGGACTCTTGTATGGTGCTTGGGGTAATTTTGGGTTAAAATTAATTTGAGAAAGAACCGCTGTGATACTCTGTCACTGGGGTAAATTCAAATCTGAGGAAAATAACCAACCAAGAAATTAGATGCAATACAAACAAAGTCTACTCTCTTGCTTTTGAAGCCAATCACATGCCTTGCATGCAATGCGTTTTAACATGAGATCTTTTTTTTTTTTTTGCCAGTTAACTTAAATTCATTGCCAAAAGCAAAATAGAATAAAAAACTGAGTGTTAAAAATATACCAGTAAACTCCTTTCCTTCCTGTTTTTTCTTTGGTTGATCCTAAATATGGTGCTTGGTATGTTTATGGGTAAAGAAATGTAAGAAAACCCTTAAAATAAATTCCTATTGTATTGCATTTTGCACATTTTAGAAAAATTCAAATTTAACTTGATTATTTTTGTTCAGTGGAGGGAATAACAGCTGTCATTATTTTTACAACCCATTTGTTGCTATTAATACAACCCTCTTCTGCCAATAAGAAAACACTTAGTCTTATTGTAGATCTCACATTTTATAAGGTTGCTGTATATACAGAGAGAAGGAACTGGGTCTTCTCTTAGTTACATCAGAGCTTTTCTATAGGATTTAAGTTCTGGTAATTTTGCTACATGTGCAGGTGGGAGTGTGGTTCTGGTGAACCACTGACTATACATTTTGGATCTTGATCTCGCTATAAGATGGTAGTTTAAGTCCACCTCATTGATATTTTAAATGTCAATGAACCTTTTGTTGTTTCAAAAAGTTCATGACGCTCTGCACTCTAACAATGTTCTCAGGACTTTTAGGAGAAAAACAGATCCACAGCGTCAGAGATCCTGCAGTGTGCTTTAGCACGGGTATCTACTGATTTTACTCCATACCCAAAAAGCTCAATCCTTTTGTCATCTGACAAAATCTCATTGTTTGGGTTAAAAGTGACTGTTAGTCTACTTTTGTGATGGTAGGACAGAAAAACCTCAGGTTACTTTGGAGATAATGCTCTTTGCTGCAGTTCTTCAATAGTAAGCTTTAGAGTTTTTTTTTTTACATGCCTCCTCACTCTGCGTGGTATAATACGTTCCAGTCTTGCTTTTTTCTTTTCTTTTTACTGTTGTAATTTTAAATGTTTTAATTATTGCTGGCAAGTTTAAGCAGTTTTATTGCAGCCATTTCCTGACCTGTAAAGTTCGACACACATTTGCCTTCTTTGAATGTCATGCTCCTTTCTTTAGCAGGATATTATCTCTCCCCTTGATGTCCCACATTAAATTCTGAGGGGAAATGAGCAAATTCTGGGTTTTTACATCTGTTGCAGATAGAGATGCACTGATGAGGTTTTAAATCGATGACATATTTGCAATTTCAAGATGATTGACATTTTTATCAGCTACTTCAGGTTAACTGTTTGCCATGTGATTCGTTTTAGTTCCCATTTAACTTAAATGACGGCGATCAAAGTCAGGCTTGTTTAGCCTGAGCAACTTTTGCATCCACTGTTTAAATGGAAGGCAACATTATCTTTTCAAGAAAACTCTGCTCTAGGCTTAAATGATACAAATACATCAGTTTAAGCTTGTTTTATTTTAACAATATATTGCATTAAACAC
Source organism: Brachyrhaphis roseni (assembly GCA_903066815.1). NCBI lineage: Eukaryota > Metazoa > Chordata > Actinopteri > Cyprinodontiformes > Poeciliidae > Brachyrhaphis > Brachyrhaphis roseni. The sequence goes on from CAEFZY010069475.1 coordinate 44,528, forward strand.
TGACCATAAATGGAAAAAGGCCTGCAATCTTCTTGACTGAAGCAGAAGTTTAAAATCCAACAGAGAATGAAGGGATTGCAAGTTTATCCCTATTTGTGCATCAAAGCATTTTGTCCCCAAACTATCAGATTTTCACTAACTCAAAACATTAAAACTGCATCCAAGAACAAGATGTTTTTTATTCATGTACAGATTGAGTTCAGTTTTGATGCATTTAATAAACAAAGTAACATGCAGGTCAGATCAAAAGCTGAGTGATTTGTACATGACTTGTGACAAAGAATAAAAGGTTTCCTTTTAGTGGAACTGTTTTTTTACTAGATCATTTATAGATTTTCTGTCCTTAACATGCAGGCTGATGAAGACGTTCTCTGCCAATTCCAGTTATTGGAGTGTTTTCTTTTTCTTCAGAGAATTAGACTATGTTGGAAAACTCCAGCTATTCTTGGATCGACCTACTTGTCGTATAGATTGCAGATGCAAAATAGGTTTTAATATCGCTTTTGACACTGGCTACAAAGACATCAGAGTTTCATAAAGTCAAGAAAATTACATTGCAAAAAAAATTCCTTTTTTTGCAATATCCGTTAAGGCACATCAAGCTCTTATAGTTCATAAAAATATTGTATATAAATCTTCCATCCATCCATTTTCTAACGCCCTTGTCCCTAGTGGGGTCGGGAGGTGCTGGTGCCTATCTCCAGCTAACGTTCCGGCCGACAGGCGGGGTACACCCTGGACAGGTCGCCAGTCTGTTGCAGGGCATATATATAAATCTTGTGAAATAAAATTGCATTTTACCTTTGCCTCAAAGTGGAAGTCAGTTGACTGGAATATCTTGCATCTTTATTTTTATGTTGGAAAAAAAAATAAAAGGGCATACTTCTGTTCTGTTTATGTAACTCACACATAGAAACACACAATCTATTTGTAGAGTAGGTCAGATGTAATGAATCAGATTCAGGCCACAAAGACTGACAGAAGCCCCTGGCTCTTCTCTGCAGGACTGATGCTCTCAGGCTCCTCCATTTCTGATCTCAGAGTGACTTCCTTTAGGCCAGTGAATGGCCATGAAGGTCATTCACTGGCACCGCTGCGTTTCCGTGGCAGCAGGATTATAGGGGGATATAGACGTGTTTTTCAGTGGAATCTTGTTAGGAGTGATCAATATCTAATATTGTGGGTGATTTGTTTTCCTGACTGCAGATCTGCCGGCCTCCTCCCTGCAGTACTCGTGTGGATCTGTGGACTACCTGTGTTCTCCACGGCTGGCAAAGAAAGGCCCAACCACCAGACCATGTCACGACAAGCCCGCCATCAAGCCGCGGCCCCAGACCTCCACCTTACCCAGACCGCCGACTGCTCAAAAACCTCAAGGTAAAATCCCATGGCATGGTGTGACCCCTGTTGTCGTAATTGAAGGGTGTCCGCAGGATCGGACCCCTGCTATTAACCTGTCATTGCTTCTGTGCCGACAAACCTCCTTTCTCCATGCGGCCTCACTCTGCCACTCACACTGTTTAATAGGTCGCTGCTGCAGGAGCAGCTGGTGGAAAAGGAGGCCAGCGGTTCCCAAGTGTTTGTGTTTTGGTTTCATTTGAAGAATGAAAAATATGAACAACATGCGCTAAGTTTAGAGAGCTTCTGAGGAGCAATACTGGAGCACCGCAGACTTGTCCCCGATTTTTAAAAGGCCTCTTATGCCGAGAGAAGGGCTGGGATGAGTCCCTGCTAACTGTGCACAGCTCATCATCAAAGTGGTGATAACTTTAAAGCAAAATCTGTCTTTGGACATTTCTAAAGCTGAAAAGCCTCGTGGGAAGATTAATATATAATGACAGTTTATTCAAGTGTGTTAGTGGGTGAAATAATTGAGCAAGATTTAAAGAATCTGGGTGCAAATCATGTTTATTTGAAATAAAATTAAAGTCTTGATCCTTCAGAGAACTCAACATAACAACGATGACTTAATAGTAAATAAGTACCACGCTTTTTTAATTTTTAGTAGGAACTAGAACTGGGACAGATATCTGAATATTTCTGATACTCTTTACTCCTATAATTTTTAGGCAAATATTTTTAAACAAATAAATAAACTTTTTCAACTCTTCATGCCAAAGCATTGATTCCAGAATACCAAGGTTTTTGTGTTTTGAAATGTAAAGTAACTGCCAAAAGAGCTAAGACTGGCAAACTAGATGATTTCGTAATGTAAATAATTAAAGTAAATTACTATAAATGTGCTTAAAAAAGATATAGACACGTGGAAAAAGTGACTAAAATAGGAGACCTCAAATAGATTACTCTCTAAAGTGCAACAAGATGGAAAAAGCCTGATTTAGTCACCAGAGTCTATAAATATGCTCTTTTTCCAAACGAAGAGAATGCAGTAAAGATTTGGAAATGTTTTGAATTGTTTTTGTTGTTGAACAACTTAAGTTACCCTGGCACATTTAAAATCCCCTGTGTAGATATTTATGCTTGAATGTACACAACACTGTACTCTACACAAATTAAGAGGAAATTAAGTCTTTTTTTTGTTAACAGTGATTATGTGTGGGCTGACTTGAGTTTCTTTCCGGTTGATAAACTACTGTAGAAATGCCACTTTTCAAGTTTAACAAATAAGTATCTGTTAAACTTATCTGTTTAACAGATAAGTAAGAATTATTCTTTTGTCACTGGTATTGACACAAATTCTTCCTTTGGGACATGTTTCATGGTCTGATAGAACATAAAGAAAGAAAGAAATACCTGCTCTTTTCAAGATACTAGATAAAGCCGCATAATCTGATATGAATTTCCACAGCAGACTTTTGCAGAAAACTAAGCTTTGAAAAAGCACGTTGAGGAAAAACAGCTGTTGGTTATGTTTTGTGTGTATTTGAGCTGATGACATCACTAATCAGTTTGCATTAGTAAAACGCTCTAAAAGAGGAATTTGATGGAAAATTTGAATAAATATATTTTTTAAAATTAAGACAGAAATAGGTAAAGAATTAAAACAACTCTGACCTGTTGCCTCATGTGATGTCACAAGAGACCTGTGCACACGGAAAGCTTGTTTCTGTGTTTTATTTTGAGTACACTGTGAAACAAATAACTGAACACAAAATGTTTTGAATGTTATTGATTTTATTGGAAGGTCTGGCTAATGGCTTTCAACGTTTGGTTTGTTGGAGAAATGATGAGCTTTTGATCTCTATGAGACATAGGATTTAGTGTTGAATAGTTTTTGGTTTATCATCATTACACCCCACTGAGTAGACCTTTCACAAACTAATACAAAACTGTATGGAGAAAAGCTGTCACCATCCAGTTTGTCACAAACGAACCACCTGACTGGATGATTAAAAATAGGGTTTACTATTTTGTTCTGACATGAGAGGAAAAATGGGAGTGAAGCTCTTTCCTGGGATGGAATTTTGAGTAAAGTTTGGAAACAGGCTTTTTGTTTGAACACACATCTGCCAGTGAGTCAGTATAGGTTTGGCAGGAAGGAAGGGTCTATTTTCTTTTTAGATCCAAAATAAGGTCGGTAGCCACTCCCCTAAAGGAGATCTACCAGTTAAACATCTTGATATTCTGTTTATTTCTTCATGGAAAGTTTCAGTTATTTTAATATTTTGGAGCTACAGTTATATTTACTTCACATTTTTTACTGTTTTTCTGTTTAGACTGATACTGCATTCATTTATGCAGCTAAGTTGGCATTAATTTGCTTAGAGAAAACTTAATAATGACTATTGGTCATGATCTAAAATAAACTTGTTTTTAACCCTCTCAGGCTCAAATTAAGTTGTAGTTGCAGGAAAAATCTGATATTTGGAGAACATGATCATATGGGGTAGTAATATACAATTCAGACTTTTTTTTGAGAGCGACATTGCAACAGCATTTCAACAGCATTTAGCTGTTGCAAGTCTGCAACATCTGCCTGTTAAAACTTTGTAATAATCAATTTCAATTTTGACATTTAAATGTATAATTTTGGTGTTTAGTCAAAAATACTGAAAAATACAATATTGTGACTCATAAGATTGTCTACATTGGATTAAAATATCTTTAACTTCAACTTTACTTAAAGCTACTAGCTGGACATTTCTCTGAAATTTGTCTCCTGTAGAACATGACATATTCAGTAATTTTGTTTGTCTCAAATACACACAAAGCAGGATCCGCTCTTTTGTTTTTCAACCCGCTTTTGGAAATTATTTGTATTTTGTAGAATCCTCCTACGTTTGTCAGTGTAAAAAGTCCTGGTTGGTCGCTTTAACAGAGGCTCTGTTTGGACATTTGAATGCAGGTGTGAAGCAAAGTTCTCCCTCTGTGTCTAGCTTCATCAGACTGAAACATGTACACAGAGGAAGTGCTCACTTGAACGACTGTGACACTAAACTTTATTTCCTGCTTTCAAACAAATTGGTTTCAAATATAAAGACTGAGATCAAAATGGTAAGCTAGTAATGTGCATGCACGCAGGAAGCAGTTTTTGTTTCAAGACTACAGTTTTTTCTTTTCTTTTCTTTGCTTTTTTTTTTTTTTTTTGTCTGGAAGTGTTGTGGCTTACACACACGCACGCAGAGCTGTCAGCATCCTGTTCTGAAATAAGGAAGTAGTCCGTAAGCTGTCCCCGACGGTCGATGTTACTCTGCCTTGCTGCTACGGTTCCTTTCAGTTTTTAAAAGTTTTCTCTCTCGAAGCCTCAGGAAGGAGCAACCAAGGTTTTTGACTCAGCCATGGAGATTTTCTCTCTGGGATTTATCCGTGTCACCTGATCGTTTCTCTTCATGCCAGCAGCCTCATGCGTCTCCTCCTGTTCTGATGCTCTTGTATTGTCTGGATTTATGCATGTGCAGTGCCCCCTAAACCTGCGCACCTGCTCGCCCTTGGCCAAGACAAGAAACCTAAGCGGATCCCTCCGGCGCCCTCCAGACCTCTGCCGGCGCCCCCTCCTCCTCCTAAGCCAAAGCCTTGCCTGAGCCCTACCGGCCAGGGAGCACAGCCACAGAAAGAGCCTCAGAAGGTTGGACAGCTCATCGAGAGGTTTAATAACTCCAGGTAAGAGGCAGGGAGGGAACTTTCAGTTTATTTATCAAAGTTATAATTTGCACTTTTTAGTGATTCCATACCTCTACCCTTGAATCTTCTCAGATTCTGTCATGTTACAACCACAAACTTTAGTGTCTTTATTTAGATTTTTTGCAACACACTATGTAATTCTGAAGTGGAGAAAAAGTGTTTTTTTTTTTTTTTTTCAATTGATAATTGATTGAAGGCTTGTGGGGTTTTGTCTCTACACATTTAGTCATCTACATTTTTGCTCATTCGTTGCATAATAACTTAACCTCAGTGATATTTGATGCAACAATTCTGGGTTGGTTTTTGCTCAAGCTTTGACTTTATCATTTTGTGCTTTTCTCAAAACCACTCCACTGTGATCGTTTCCTGTCTGTGGGTGAATCAGCCCCAGTCTCAGGTTTTCTTCTAACAAAAGCTTCCATCCATGCTCCCATCAATTCCTACCAAGTTTCTTTTCCCTTGGGAAGAAATCCATGTTCATAGTATGGTGCTACCACCGCTATGTTTTAACATACGGGTTGTGGGTTCAGAGTGATGTGCCTTAACTCACAGAATTGTCTAAAAATATCTGTCTTAGTCTCGTCTCACCACAGCAGCTTCTTTCAACCGGTTAGTGTGTCCCTTATATGTCTTCTGGCAAACCATACATGTAGGACTTCCAGCTTTCTTTCAACAATGACTTTTCTCTTGGCATTCTTCCATAAACATAACTGTTCCTTGATCTTCATGATGCACTTTGGGGTATTGGAAACCTTTGATTTCACAGGTTAACTGGATTCATACTGAGATTATAACACAAAGCTGGATTCTATCCAACCAGTTTAATTAGGTTGGATCAGAATAAAAGGGACTGAATACAAATGCAGGTTGCAATTTTTAGATTTTTATTTGTAAACATTCTGAACCGTGAATCATTTATGCCTCATTATTTGCCTTTTTGCATTGATCTATCATATAAAATCGTCATAAAATACCATAAAAAGATCCAATGTAAACATGTTAAGGGGTTATGAATACTTTTTCAAGGCATTTTAGAAACGTGAACTTGTTGGTGGATAAATATAACAGATTTCTTCTTCCAGGTTTCCAGTTAGTCATTAATTAGTGATTAATAATATCTTTCTGTCCCAGAGTCCCCATCCTGGGGGTGCTCCCACGGTCGCAGCTGCATCTTTGTCTGAGAATGGACACTGCGTCTGACCTCCCTCCATCCTGTAGCGCGGACGCCTCAGCGAAGGTCGCAGGAGACTCCTCCTCCGTGGACAAACTTGCACTAAGCCACTCCGAACGAACTGACGGCGTGTCCGAACTTTCCCGTCTCGCCTCAATGCACATCGACGGCTCGGACGATGGCGGGATGGACGACTGCGTGGAGCATGACATCACACAGAGGGTGGGCTGCATCAACGATGCGGACCACGAACAGGGCTCTTCCCATAAACTTACGGACAATCCCGACTCCTCGCAGCAGAACGGGAAGATTCCCAACCGGGACAGTGGCATCGACAGCCCATCGTGTGCCACCGAAGGGGAGGCGTTCCCCAACGAGGACGCCATCGACGAGGAGGATCATTACGACAGTGTCACTGAAACGGAAAGCGTGTCCTGCTGTGTTACGCTGGACAATAAGAGGGACTCGACGCAGGACGAGGACAGTGACTTAGACGAGGGGAGCAGTGGAGAGATCCCGTCTCTCACAGACACACAGACTGGGTATCTGACAGATACACACTCAGACACATATAAAGTGAGTACCATGCATGCCTGTCTCCTGCAAAACTTTCTCATTAATCCAATTCAAGGCTTTCATCGCTGCAGTCTGTTTAATTTTCCTGTCTTGAGGTAATTTCTCTGGATTTTTTAAAAAAACTTCATCTCAGACACTCAGACTGCCTTTTATGTCACTGAAAAAAACAGCCTGTGTCTATTATTATCCCGGCTTGGGTGAATGGTTTCAAAGAGTTCTTATGCATGAAACCTTAGACACTCTAACAGCCTGAGTTTAGTCGGCACAAGTGACTTGACTCTTATCTAAAAGCAGCTCTTCCCATACATAAAAGGGTAAATACCTGCCTGAGAGCTGTAACAGGAGCTGGAGCGGATCGCTCGATCAAAGCCCACGGCCTGAAGTTTTCCCACAGCTGAACTAAGATTTCAGTTGGGCTATTGATTGTAAACAGCACCTGTACTTGAAACTGTGTGCATGCATTTCCCTCTGAGACAGACTGTCCTGTAAGTACCCTGAAGTTTCTGATTTCAGAGGATCAAATGGGACCAGTCCAGAGAGATTAAAATGTGTGCAAAGAAAACTTTTGTGCCAACAAAATGTTTCTCTCACACATGATTTCTATGCATATAAAACACACCCAGATCTCGCATAACTGTCACATGAAAGCCAGCGCGTGCAGCCGCTGCCGTCTGTCCACACCCTGAGCGTTTTAGAAGGAAAAAGGCACTGCTGCTCTTCAGCACTTCCTGATCCCGACACTAATGTGCAGAGGAAGGATGTGCAGATACATGTTGTTGCTTCTCTATGTGTGTGAACCTAACATTGCAGCTGACATGTTGATGGGTGCATAATGACGGCCTTGTCACAGAGGATGTGGGTTTTTCAGTGATGCACACTGCAGGAGGACGACTGAGAACAACTTCTGCTGACTTTGTGTGGCCTCCACTTACGAACAATGAATGTGCTGCATTTTGTTTTCATCAGAATAACGATCGTTGTGAGGTTAGAGGTGATTTTTGTGTTCCCTTTAAGTACCCGGAAACATCAAAATCTTACTGTAGGGGAATGTTTGTAGTTATCTGGAATAAATCTGTTGTGAAACCCAATTTGTTGCATCAGACTCAATCCTCCATTACCTCAGTGCGTGTTCAGCCGGCAAAGCCAGAATACATTTTGTCTTTAGCCTCGTTTTATTTAAGTTTACTCAAACATTTTTCGGTTTATTGGACTATTTCAAAAAGTCACTGAAAGAGTCAAAAGAAAGAGGAATGATGTTTCTCAGTTTCACTGATGCAGCCAATATACACATCCTGTTAGTTTCAATTGTTAAGTTTACAATAATCTACTGCAATTCTCTCACATCCCTTTAAGAGCTGATTGGCATTTTTAGTTCAGTTTTTTTTAAAATGAACTAAAATATGCATCTTAATCATTTCCGTGTTTATTTAAAATTCAAATCAGTTTGATCTGGCATCTAAGAAAGAAGCTTCCCACTTTGGTAAAAATATCAATTTGTTCATCTCTTTGTGTTTATCCGTTTTCCTCAGTGCTCGGAGGCTCAGAAGCTCCTCAACATCGCCAAAGAGCTCCTCCAAACTGAAGAGGCCTATGTGAAAAGACTCAACCTCCTCGACCAGGTAACACACCGGACGTCTTATCTTTTTCTGGTTGTTAGATATGAGCTGGATTTAAACTTTCACCGTGATCTAACTCCATCAGACTAGGCTACTGGAGGCAGTGTAAGATTAATCTTGTGAGAATATTTCTGCATGTATGCGAATTATATTTAAATGAAAAAAAAAAATCAGCTTTGTGACTTGAGTGTGAACTTTTGCTTGGTAAATACTTTAATCTTCATCTCCTCTGCATCTGCTTTGGTCATTTTGCTTTACCGGCTTAGGTAAGCAACTCGTGTTAATCCAATGCCGTGGTTAAAAATAAACCCAATTGACGTTCACTCATGGACATGACTGCTTCATTATTTGCTTTATGCAGAATATTCAGCTGATTCTTTGCTCCTTGGTCTGTTAGAGTTTTGTTGTGTTGTGATGAGAATCCTCTGCCAGTGGTTGACTTGTCTTCCTCTTTGCTCAGCTCATGTGGTGCAGCAGATAAACAGCTGCCCTATCGCTGAGTAGCGTTGGTTTATTTGTTTCCCGAAGGCAGAAAAGCCTCATAGTTTGCTTCCTGTTTTGTTCTTGCTACATCAATGCCCGTTTCTATGATTTCTGTAAAGCCCACCTGTGGTTGGGGCTGGTGAAAGTGGATGTAGGTAATGAGAGGACATATATCACGAGTCATGACAAAAGTTTTATGTGTTATTATAAATTTTGACCTTGCTATAATATATTGAAATGTTAGCAACCACATCAAGCAGATGTTTCTTTTTTTTTTATTATTATTTTACATTTATAATGAGAGCCACATTCCACTTTCATGAAGTTCTGCTTTTGTGCATGTTGTACAGAACCAGTTTGCATGCAAGCAGAAGTGGAATTTTGCCTTTTTGAAAATATTTACCGGTACATCCGCTGTTAAAGAAGCAAATCAGTGAATCTTTCATTTTTTGCTTCACCGGCACTCCTGATAAAGATGTGTTTCTCATAGTCACTCTTCAAAATGAGAAAGAAACAGAACATGTCATTCAATTAAGACAAATATGTGCCGGTCTTGTCAAGTCAGGAGATGCAGTTGATTCAAATGGTCCAACTACTTCCTCAGCGGGTCATAATGTTGTGCAGATGCCTGCTAATGAACCATCATTGCTGCAGCTGTGTTGAAACAGGAAAAAATTAAAGCCTGCAGGATATTGGCCCTTCAGGACCAACTTTGGGCACCACTGATCTGGAGATTGTGCAAAGGAAAATCCTCTTTCTGTTTGCTCCAACCTTGTAAAATGTTATAGGAGAACACTAAGTGCTTTTCCCTTGGCTAACAAAGGGTTGTGCAAAATAGTAGCGGTAAATGTACCAGTAAGTGTGGCACTAGTAATTTTGTTTGAAAATTACAGGTTTGATTTATTTTTTGTGTGTGTGTGTTTTCAGTGTGAGTTTGTGCAACTGTAATAGAACAGAAATTTTACTTTTGTCTTTTTCCACGTTTTTTGGTTGTTCTTTTTACTAAAGGTGCAGTCTAATGGGGAAAGGGCTGCTACGAAAGTTGGTTTGCAACCAAGCATCGGTGGAATGTAACTTTTTTTACTCATATTTTAGACTCATCCCCTCCCCCCAAAGAAAATTCACAGCCGCTTTGTTGTATCCAGTGATTCAAAGTTGAACTTAGATGAGAAGAAAGGGAGTTTGGAAGAAATTAAACAGCTGTAATAGAGGCCAGAATATCTTGATAATTGGTCTGTGATATGGCTTAAGATCCTTAAACATTTCCACAAATAACGGTGGCTGAGAAACAGACTCAATGCAGCTTAATTGTGCCCTCCTAATAGCTGGGTGGTTTCAAATTGAGCCATCTCTATGGTGCAGCTATCAGTCACACTCAAACACAGCGGTGTTGTGCAACCAATAAATGAGATCTTGCAGAACAGAGTGTAATGTTTTATTGTTAGCAGCTGGTATTTGAAATGATATTAATAGTCACAAAGTGGCCATTATTATCTGTGACACACCTTGTGTGTTGCAGAACCTTTTTCAGATCCAATGACTCATTCTGGGTAATTAGAGAGACGTAACAATGCGTATTGGAGTTTTAAATAAATATTTTCCCCAGCTTCCATTTATGTACAACTGTTCCATCAACTTTCAGTTTTGTATGTACAAATGAAATGCGCTGCTTTACATTTACCTCGGAAGTCTGTACTCGAGGTTGAGAATGACGTGGCAACTGATTGCAATACAGTGACACCCAACCATTGTTTGTAATACTTCTTACAACCATTATTTTAAGTTGTATTTTCTGCATGCAAACACCACTTTTAATTTGTTCAGTTTAGATTTACAAGCGCTAAATGTAACTTTGACTTCAGACGAGCGTGTGCAGCTGCAGTGGAAGACGTTATAGTTGATGCCGGGAGCTGCCATATTGCATATTAAAGTCGTCGTTAGAAAATTTCTCTGACTTTCTGAGAGGGAAGTTTGGCTTCGGGAAATAATTTCATTTGATTTTTACGACTCGGAAGTCAAAGTTGCCAAATTCCGACTACAAATGAAACGCATCGTTACTATAATTTATTTACAATTTATGGGTTTTGTCTGCTTTTGCTACAAAAAATTATGAATTTAATGTTTTTTGGCAAAGGCTTTGCCTTAAAAAGTTATGGGGTTAATGGTGTTATGGTCAACATAATCTGTCTGAATAAGGCTTGTCGTCAAAGTTAACCAAGTAGATGTTAGGGTCTGTTTGAAGAATTGAAATTATTTTATTGTGCTGGTTTGATGAATTTCATATACAAGTATATAATTTAATACATTTAGATAACTCTGAATACATACTTTCAGTAAAACAATGTCTCAAAGTGAAAATGAAATTTTTTTTCAACATCTCAGTTACCATTTCCTACAGCCGCTTCCACAAAACTTCAACCCAATGAGATGTGTTAAAAAGGTGTCATATAAATTTGCATTACTTTGAGTAATCTTGTTTCAGCTCTCAGAATTCAACAGATCATTTCTAACCAATCAGGATGAAACGTTTTCTGTTAGTGTTAACGAATCTGAACCTAAAATTATTTCATATGGTTTTGATTTTCACAAGGTTTTTTTTGTTTTTTTGTTGTTGTTTTTTTTCTGCAGGTATTTTGCACTAAGCTCACCGAGGCTTCAATCCCTCAGGACGTCATTACAGGGATCTTCTCCAACATTTCCTCCATCTACTTATTCCACGATCAGTTCCTGCTCCCGGAGCTCAAGACAAGGATTACTGGAGAATGGTGAGGAGTAAACACACCATCACAATATTCTTAGCATGATCTTGTGGGGATGTTTTTCTTCAGGAGAGAAGGGCAATCTGGTCAGAGTTCATGGAGGATGAAAGAAGCTTTTCAGTGACACTTGTGTTTTTGCTCCAGGGAATCAAACCCTCGCATTGGAGACATCCTCCAGAAACTGGCTCCTTTTATGAAGATGTACGGAGAATATGTGAAGAACTTTGACCGATCCATGGACCTGGTCAACACTTGGACCCAGAGGTCATCTCAGTTCAAAAGTGTTGTCCAGAACATACAGGTTTGTTTCTGCGGTTCAATGTGTAGCTTGATGATGATAAAACGCTTGTTCATCCATTTCTTCCTGACACCTTTTTGTTTGTTTGTACTTCACTTGTCAAAAACGTGCAATGTACCAGGTTGAAAATCAGTGAATAAGTGCCAAATGATCAATTAAAAACCTTCAAAAAGCCTGGAGAACTATTTATCAGGATCATTTTAGAAGTCCAGGCATAAAATATTGACAGAAAAAAAGGTTTAAATGAATGTCAGTAGGGTCAGGAGAAAAACTAGGTACATACTTTTCTAGGATTTAAGAGGCAACATTGTAGCCAACAGATGTTAAGATACATGTTTGATTGACTATCAAGCATCACTTTCTCTATAAGTAGGAGTTTAGGTTGTTTACCTGTAGGATACAGGTGAGTATTTGCACAATACCAGAATGGAAAGATATCAGCAACGACCTCAAATGTGAGTTTGGAAAAGTGCGGAAATGTTTTTTTTTGTTGTTGTTGTTGTTTTTTTCTAAGATTAGAGAACTAGAATCTCAATTTGTGCTTGATCCAACAGAAACAGGAGGTGTGTGGGAACCTGACGCTGCAGCATCACATGCTGGAGCCGGTCCAAAGGATTCCTCGCTACGAGCTCCTGCTCAAAGACTACCTGAAGAAGCTGCCTGACGAGGCTCTCGACCGCAAAGATGCAGAAAGTAAGACATGATGAAGCTAACACACAAACACTGCTGTCAGTCACAACTAGTAAACTACAGACTGAAAGGAAACCCTTCAGTTTTTTCACTTCTGGGATTTCAGTTTTGAAATCTTTAAACTTTGTATCAACACGCAAACAGGTTCTTTGTGCCTGATTGGTTTATGTAACAAAGTAATAATTGACCAAACATAGGATTCTCTATGACACATAAATACAGCTTCAAAGAGCACATTGTGGACAAATTATTATGTAAGTCGGCTGAAAGTAAAGCTGTGAAATAACTTGTTCTACAGGTTTAAGCTTTAGTGAAATAAAATGAAAGTGCTTGAACCAGTGCAGAACTCCTTTCTGTTCAATGAAAATTAAAAACCAGCGTGTTAACAGCTTGGGTTGTCACACTCACAATATGTCTCGGAAGCATTCATTAATTGTGCTCATTCTCGAGGTGGAAAAATGGCAAAATTGTGCAGTTATCAAATGGAGCCAATCAGAGTTTATTGTTGCACACAACATCATAATTATACTCCCATGGTTAGAAAAGAGCAGAAATATTTTCTCAAAGGCTAGTTACAGTTTTTCTGTAGCAATATACTTTGATGACAAGACAAAAACGCACTGACCAAATTAAGAAACTAAGTAGAATGAGTGTGTAGCAATAATAGGAAATACGCACTTTTAAAAAACAGCCCCTGGATTGATCCAAAGACAAAGGTAGAGAGCTACTGGAAGAGTACAGAGCCGAGTATTATGTTTCAAACTGCAATAAGTTATTTAACTTTTACTGTCACAGAGAAATGCATCTGATTCAGAAAAGATGTTACTTGTTGGTCTGCATCTGTGAAGATTAGAAAAATGTTCTGAAACCTGCATAAGGAACAGTTCAAAGCAACATGAAAACCTGAGAAAACAATTATGAGCTTACCTTCGCTTGTCTGTAAATGGTCAGAATTTCTTTTTAAAATTGTAGGGAAAAAAAAGAAAAGATTATAGAGTTAATGAGAAAATATTAACATTTGATACTTTTAAGGGATTGTGAATAAGAACTTGAGGATTTTCAATGAAACAGTTATATCCTTTAGAGGGAGAAACACATATTTGTGGTCTGAAGTTCATCTGAACTCAACCTGTCTTAACACCTTTTGTCCTTTAATGATTTGTTTGAACAGTCTTTTTTCCCCAGACTAATACCATAAAGTATTTAAATATTTTTATAATAGGACTTCACAAGGTCAACCCCATATCAATATCTGGACATCGTCCCTCAGTAGTTTGCAAAGAGACCAAACACTTTTGGTAACCATGAAGATTCTGCCGGAAATGGTAGACCTCATTTAGTTAATTGGTTTCTTTGTCCTCATCTAACTTTTAAGTATTGCCCATATTTTTTAAATAGATTGGGGTAGTTCAGAACCTTAATTTTAGTTTGTCTTAAACCCGTTTTACGTCTGTTTGAGATGATTGTCCTATTGGAAACTTGCTTAATTCTTCTATCTCTCTTGTACTATACTCCTTTGTTAAGCATCACATACAAATTTTACTGAAGGTTGAAGGTGTCAGCGTTGAAATAGACAATTATTTGTTGGTTGCCACCCTGTCTATATATATTAATGTTAAAATCACTTCTCTGTGACTGTGATCGTTCACCGATAATCCTAGACTTTCATGTTTATCCCTAAACCTCCAAGCCAATTTCTTCCCATTTGTGTCACTCTGGATGTTTCTTCAGGATAAAAAACTTGATTTATCAAAACTTCTGTATCCAGAACTAAATGTATTACAAATAGCAGAAGTTACAATAAAGCACACTTTACATATTGTCCATTTGCAGAGATGCAGTAGTGTATTTAACCTACGGTAATCTGATAAATTCAATCATCCTTGTCTTCATTTACTAAAACCATAGCTGTTTGTTTGGAGTCCCCTGTCCACTCCTACAGAGAAGCAATTCATTCCAGTTGCTCTGGCCTCACTCTGCAGCCTGGGTGTCTCTTCTGTTTATGTGAGGTTATGATTAATACACCCAGCCGATGTGCTCACAGTCGTGTTACTCCCTGCTGGCTGGAAGCCTTTCTAAAGCACAATGTTTCATTAGAAATAACCATTAACCTTTTGCAAACAACAAATGTCTGTTCATCTGTGTGACAAGTGGAAAAATATTCCTCTGTTTGAATTTTAGTCACATGATCTTGCTTGCCAGTTTTGCACTTTTTAATCGCTGTTCATATTTGCACTGCAGAGGCACTGGAGCTGATCTCTACTGCAGCCAACCACTCCAATGCAGCAATCAGGAAAATGGTATGGCCTTAAATTCTTTTAACACACAAACTACCTAAGTATTTTCATCTCTCTGGTGTTGTCTTGGTCTGCTTTATAAGAACAAGTTACCCAATCAGACACTTGCTAATGTCAACCCAGACAGGAAGTTGCTGCTTCCTGCCTGATGTGTCATGACTGAGGTATCATGGCTGCATGTTTTCAACACTGGTCCGACGCTTTCCTTTTACTTGCCTCTCCATAATACCTGCTTCTCACACATCCTTCAACCAACTTACAAATGCCAGTATGAAGAGGATAAAACTTCTGCTTTCCTACTTTTAATGTGAAACGGAAAAAAAAAAGACAAACCTGACACAGATCACCACCAGAGGGAGAGCTAAGCTTAGAGCTCCATCTGTCTTCTGACTGGAGAGTGCCTCTGCTCCTCTCATCCTCCTGTTTTCTGTTATTTTTATTTTTATTTTTCAGGAAAAGATGAACAAGCTGTTGGAGGTTTATGAGAGGCTCGGGGGAGAGGAGGACATAGTAAATCCTGCCAATGAACTCATAAAAGAAGGGCATATTAAAAAGATGTCAGCCAAAAATGGAACAGCACAAGACCGATACCTCTACTTGGTGAGAAGACTGTAATTATAGATGCGTCACGCAGACTCAGAATGGTTTTTAATGTCAGATCTGCTCAATAAATGCTTAACATCTTTTTCATTTTCAGTTCAACAATATGGTGCTATACTGCGTCCCTAAACTCAGACTGATGGGGCAGAAGTTCAGTGTCAGAGAGAGGATTGACATTGCAGGAATGGAGGTATAATCCTGTTGTATTTTTTTCTGATTGCATTGTCATGCGTTTAATCCACATTAATTCTGCTTTTTTTTAATCTCAGGTCCAAGAAAATGTGAAGCAGAACCTTCCTCATACATTTGTTATAATTGGTAAACAACGTTCACTGGAACTGCAGGCTAGGTAAATGCAATTAAAATGAACCAATGACCCACACTCATATGCATTCAGATGTGGAAGTAATTGAGTTCATATCTATTTTATGTATAGGCAAGTATAAGATTTTTATGGTGTGACAACATGGAGTAAAAATGCCACCGTTTCACCGTATTCACATGTACACTTTAAACCAAAATGTATTAATGATATAATTGATTTAATTTAAAAACAACATATTGATCACGGATAGGTTATCTGTACTGTAACCTTTATGTGTTGTTTATTTTTAATGACATATTTTAATGCTAAGTGCTTAATATTATGCCTTTTAGTTGTTCTGGTCTACTGATGAACTCTGGGAGTCCTGATCATTTTCATTAAGTGTATGAGTAGATGGACTGTCAGCTCAGGTAGCCTTCAGTCAGTTACTGAGGGTAGTCCCTCATTGGTTGCTAACAAATTATGCTACTTTTATAAAAGTGATGGGTGGTGCACTTTTAGTTTTCAAGTCAGAAAACCATAAATATTTCCAAACGAAGATGGATTGTTTTTCTTGTAAGACAGGAATGTGTCACTGTCTACTTTCTGCAAGTTGACTGACAACCTGGAGCAAAAGATTGGGAAGAAAACAGCCCTGCTGTCCTCTGTGCTGGATACAAATGACTCCAATCAGTGGTTAATTAGTCTAATTAAAAGACATCTTGCTGTAGGATTTAAAGGATGGAAAATATGGTACTTTTCTTCTTAAGCTATTAAGAAGCTTAAGAAGAAAACTTAAGCTTCTTAAGTTTTTTAACTAAGTGTATTTTTTAGTAAAAATACACTTAAAAGCATATTTTTTCTGAGCATAGCAAAACAATTAAATATTTTTGAATATGCTTCTACATGTTTTTATTTTCATTTGTATTCATAATTTTCTAAAGTTTCTGAATTGTTGAAAGAAAACCAAAAGAATCCATCTTCAGGAGGAGACACAGTAAACCTGCTGTGGTCATATGAAATCCAAATTGACCTTTTTGGCCTACATGCAGAATGCTGTGTGGTGGAAAACTAATCAGTGCATCATTCTGAACAAACAATCCTCATAGTAAAGAAGACATGACTCCTTCATGACGAGTTGGAACAAGTGGAAAGATGGTGGTGGTGGCAGCATCATGCTATAGAAATGTTTCTTTTCTTCAGCAGGGACAGAAATGAGGACAAATACAATCTAAAAAGGTTAATAAGATAGGAAAACTACTACGAGGAAAGGTCTGCTACATATTTAACCTGGTCTCTTCTCTAGTACGTGCATAAAAATGAGCCTTTATGACTAAATATGACTTATTTACATGATGAACTAATGTACTCTTGCTTACAAGTGTGTTGTCCATTTTAAATTAAATTAAGGTAAAGATAATCTAGTTTTTTTAATGTCTTATTTAATTTCATTTAAACAGTTTCACATTTCTGTAAATTTAATTTCCAGTGTGGAGAAAATGTCAAATTCTTTTATCTAAATATTTTATTAATATGAAATGTCTTTGCTCTACAGGACAGCAGAGGAGAAGGAAGATTGGATCCAGGCAAGAATAACACACCCACACACACGAGCTCGCCATCTGAGTCCCTGAAGGACAGGCGGCACTCCGGTCATTCTATTTTATCAGGGAATGGAAATAGCATAAATCTTATTAGATAATTTTTTCAGTATTTGAGCCTTGCTGAACTATAATAAAATCCTTTTTTTTTTAACTTATTTATCCCATTACAACAAGGCAGCAATGCATTCTGCTGATTTTTTCAAGGGACTAGTAGTTTTTAACACTGGGCTTACTGCTGATATGTAACGATGAGTGATGAGTGGAAATTATTATATGGTAGCCTAATCAAGATTGATGATATAGTGGAAGGTATACAGAAAGCTGCAGTAGTGGAATTGTGATGCATTCAGTCTGAGTTTATCTTCTGAGCCCAGACGGGATCTGAAGATAAGATCAGAAATGTTTATAATGCTCCAGCCATGTGCTGCAGGTTTTCAATCAGTTTGTCTCTTCTGCCCTCTCACTCTCAGGTGATCAAGGCCACCATCGAACGGCACAAACAAAACAGCGAAACGTTCAATAAAGCTTTCAGTAGCTCCTTCTCCCGTGAAGACGACCATGTGCCGGAGTCTCCGGTGAGTGTCGATCTCCCCCTCCTCTCTTAATTACTCCATTGTGAAGTCAGAGTGAGGGTCATGATGTCCAGTGAATCATGGCAGACGAATGATCCACCAAACGATTTTGTCATAGTCTGGCCTTTGTCTGCCAGAACAGCCCTCCATCTATGGATGTGGGTAGAATCACACAGACAAAACACTCCCAGAAAGAGGCTCTTTATTTCCACATGTAGCGTCTGCGAGTCTCTTCTCCCAGAGATGGCTCATGACCAAATAGGGAAAGCACAAGTCAAAGTTTATACTGAACAGTTATGGATCTTCTTTGACCCACTTTGTGTTGGCCTTAGCTGGAACCAAGCCAAACACTTCCTTCAGACTCCTGAGAGGGGGTTTAGGCTGGCACCTAGTGGTAGATATAGATTACTGCAGGAAGATGACGACCTTGCTGAGAGTTTTTCATCTTGTCCTCAGGGTTCCAACACTTTTATGGACTCAGATGGACTTCATGAGAGGGTAAGATGCTGTCATATTCTCTTGCATTATAACTGTTCAGACATTACTCATGTTTACTGGATTTATCTACTAAATTAAGCTAGTCTCACTTTGTGCCTGCTGGTGAACTTAAGAAAATGGGACAATTTTACCTTTTAGAAAAGAAAACCGTCTAATTTTCTGTTCAGAATTACTAAGCAGTACATGTGCTTAGCATACAAACAATTAATATACAAGCATGGCTTGTATAAATGGACACCTATATGTTTTAAACTGTTACAAATGGTTTATCAGATGTAAATATAAAGAAAGAATAAAAGTGCATATAAAACCAAGTGTAAGTATAATTTTAGTGTTAAGACACAAAGCATATTAAAATCTGTATTTTACAAATATACTGTTAATATCTTGTTAAAATCAATGTTGAACAGTTTTAGTAGATTTTTAAAATATAAAAACATATATTTGTTCAAATAAATACATTATATCAAACATTAATGTCACATAGAGTATATTTTTTGTAATATGTATTTTAAAGTCTACTGCAGTACAGTTTAAAACAAGTGTAAAACTACTTGACATTTTACACTTTTTCATTGTATGTTTTTTCTTAGTGTATTGGACACATTTTATTTAAAACCTAGATATTCTTTAACTAAGTCAAAGTGAATTATTTTTCCATCTAGGGTTTGATTATTTCTTTCACACTTTTTTCATAATGTGCTAAAAATGTTCAGTTTGTAGAGAATTTGTTTACTCTGATGGAATCTGCTAAAATGCATCCACATTAAGAAAATTTGTCTAGCTGACTGAGACAAACAACTTTTTGTAACTCTGTCTTTAACAGAAGTATGAAAAGGAAGACAAAGCAAGCTATCGGATGTTGCTTCCTCTTAACTTGTTGAAACACCTTAACACACCTTCATGTTGTTTTTTATTTATGATTATTATTTTTAGAAGAGCTCTAAGAAGAAGGAAAAAGAGAAGCAGACGTGCAGAGGCTGCCATGAGAGCTTCAATTTCACGAAGCGCAAGCATCACTGCAAGTCTTGTGGAGTGGTAGGTGCAGAGGAAGCCATTTTATTGTGAGGGATAAAGAACGGGAGTGATGGAAAAGAAAGCGTTGGAACAAGTGGAAAATATAACCTAGACAGTCAATGTGCTGTTTTTTCCCACTGTGTCTGTCTGCAGCCCATCTGTGCAAAATGTTCAAAGACCTTGGACAACAAAACGAGCCGAGTTTGTCCTGAATGTTTCGAAGCCAGCCTCAGCGTTGAAATGATGTGTGGAGGTGAACAGAAGAGAAAAGCTGCACCTGAGGTAAAATGGCACTAAAAGTTGGAGTACTGATGTGCATAATTGTAACAGGAAAGGAAAAACACATGATTTCTGAAGAAAAAATTATTATAAAAAATAAATCAGAAGAATGTGGGATGTATTTATATTACACCTCCTATATTAGAAGTCTTCTAATGAGTTAAGTATAAGTACAGCTGTTGTTTTTGGGTCTGAGAAGTTTGTTAGAGAACAGTAGTGAAGAAAATACATTGTGAAGACCAAAGAACATTGCAGACAGTTCAGGAAGAAAGTTGAGTTATAAAACATACATTAAAATCCAAGGGAGAACAGTTCTATTGTCTAAAAATAGAAAGCATACAACACTTCTGCAAACCTACCAGGGCACGGCTGTCCACATAAACCTTACAATCAGAGAATAGCCAGGAGGCTCGTGGTAACTGCAGGAGCTGCAGAGATTGACAGCTCAGGTAGGAGACAGAACAACTTGTAATTTTGCTTTCTGCAAATTTGACCTTAATGGAGGAGAAGCAAGAAGACAAACCATAAAAAGTAAAGTGCTCAACAGGCAAAATCATGGAAGAAGGTATTGCCATGATTGTGGCAACATTATGCTATAGGAAGATCTTTCTCCTGCAGCAGGTTTTACAAAGCTTTGAATCAGAAAGGCCAAAAACAAATGCTCATCACATCTCTGATTTTTATTTGTAAAAAAAAAAAAAAAAAACGAAATAAGAAAACCATATAACATTATCCCTCTATGCCACAGTTGAGCTTTCCTTTGTCTGTCCTACAAAATCCAGATAAAATACATTACTGTTTCTGGTTGGAAAGTGATTATATATTAAAAAGTCCATGTCAAACAGTATGGACTTAGGCTGCTACCTTTGCATCAGTTAGGCCAGAGAAATAACAGTTATGTCTCTTGCATGGAATATTATTTTAAAATAAAAGTGCATGATCTCATAAGTACACTTTGTACATATAATGAAGACCCACATTCTCTATAGAAAATAAGCCAAACTCCCTATGATGGCTAGTAATTATGCTAATACGATCTCAGCTATAGACGGGCTCAGTCGCCACTGCTGACATGACAGTCTGGCAGCTTCAGGTGGCTTACCTGACCGCGTCTTGTCTTTCAGATGACCAATCTTCTCTTTGTTCACTCTATGCCTACAACAAGCCACTGACTACACAGTTTACTGAAGGAGGTCACTGGAGTAGTCACACCTTGGTGTTTCAGATTCATTTCATGTTTTTAAATGACAAGACTCCAAAGCTGTAAAAGAACAACCCTGTAGAGAGACATTTTCGCCACAAGGGGGAGCTGTAGGTTACAAGAGATTTAGAAAAGGACCACAGAAGTGTAAGCTCCTTTCCCTGAACAAATCCCATTGTGTCCTACATTGTCATTACATAAGATTGGAGGATCTGTCCTCTCCTTTACTCATTACATTTAAATCCCTGTCAATTTTACACAGATTCATTTGAATCACAAACTCATTTAAATATATTGTGCCTGTGATGCTGAATGCTTCTATTAACCTTAGGTTTTGTTGTTTCTTTGTTTAGAGACAGTTATCTCTGACAGGAGACAGCTGCCAGCTGTGCGGCTACCTCCAGGTCCAGGAGAAGGGGAAGAGTTGGACCAAGATGTGGGTGGCTCTAACGAAGACTGAGCCACTGGTGCTGTACTTGCAAAGCAATGGACAGGTAAAACATGTTCACTCTCTGCAGAAAGGTTTTCAAAGAGCTATATTCAGATTTAGACTTTCTCCTCGACCCTGATAAATATGGAAAAGTAACTAGAAGCTCACAAGTTTCATTAATCCAACAAAATAAACCTCAAGAATAGAAACTGAAGTTTCTTGATTTCTTTCTCCAAGATAAGACAGGACAGCCTGAATTATAGAAACAGTGATAGAGGTAGTGGACACGCATATCCCTCACTGGAAAAACAAGGTTTGACAGCTTCAATCTGGGGACATATCAAGATGAGATTAAGCACCTCCCAGTATCTCCATATCTCTACTTTAAAGCACCCAATTTTGTCCTCCAAGATTTCAAAGCTTGCCCCAACGGACTGGGTTTTACTTCATTGAGTCTACCTGCAGATTCTAGGAGTGTAGAGCAATGTTTCCCGACCCTCGTCCTCGGGTTGTTCTTTACGTTTTAGATGTTTCTCTGCTTTAACACACACGATTCAGACGATTTGCAGTTCAGCAAAAACCTGTTGATCAGCAATTCAAATCAAGTGTGCCTGAGGCAGGAAAACATCTAAAACAGTGTGCCTGGAGGACCAGATTTGTGGAACACTGGTGTAGAAGATGGAATGATGTCCCTGCAGTCCTGACCTCTGCCCTGCTGGATGTTTGTAGGATCAGCATGGTTGTGCTGTTCATGACATGTAGACTGACATGCAACAAATGCTGGTTGAACAATGTGATGCCATCCCACAGGAATATGTGGCCGAGCTGATGACCAGCATGAGGAGAAGGTGCCAGCTTGTTGTGGCTGTGTACTGCTGTCCCATACATCACTGTAGACCCTGTTTGTTAAGTAAATAAGTGGTTAAGTGGTCAAAATGTCTTCTTTCTACAAGTTTTAATTATCCAATCCATTAAACATCAAGTAAGAGCCAACAAATGTGGCTCGATTTAAAGGAAAATGAGCAGTCTTTCCTACATTAGACGATCAAATAGTTAAAAACCAGCGTTATAACAAAGAATCAATTCTTACCACAAATACAAAATGATCCATGAGTGGTTTAAAGCCTTCTTTTAGCAGATATGGGGCATAAGTATAAAACTTTAAGAAAAGCTGAAAACTTTTTAATCTTTCCTTGCTTTAGGACAATCTCGGTCTAAAAAAATCATTTAAACTATTTTGGGGGGTTTTCACACCTTTTTCTGAAGTGCCTGATGACAGTGATGTGGAAACATGACTGAATTTCTAGTTATTTTATTCAGAATGAAAAATCATTGTTAATAATGATTGGAGTGGCTCTATTTCCTCACTCCAATGTACACCGTCAGTGTGTGTAACTGTTTTTATTAAACGTTCATCACATGCAAATTACGAGATCTAGTTTTCATTTAGTTTTGTATGTTCAGAAATGCTAATTCTTTCAAATTTGTTATTGAACCTTTATTCAACGGTGTATTTGAAAAAATTGATTTAAATTATCTTGGACTATGTCAAAAGAGTAGCAGCTACTAAAAATGCAACCCTGCGACATCTACCACAGAGAACTGAAGCAATCTTGCAATGTTTAATCATTGACATCATTGCAGAAGTCATCTTATGCAGTAAGTCTGATCAGTTCAAACTTTTAATTCCTAAAATATTCAACCAATGTAAATTCAGTCAGTTGTTGGTGTTTTTGAGCTGATGTCAAGATGTTTTAGAAACAGCTAAGTGTCTTTTTCGTCCTAGCTCACTAGGACTTGGTAAAATCTGAAAAAACTAGTTTTTGGTTGTTTATCTAAAAATACAATGGTCACCGTTTCATCTGAGCTGCTGTTCAGATATTCAGATTCAGAGCTCATCTGTTCAAAACAGAGCTTTTAATTCCGATATACAGGATATATAAGAGAGTAGAGAAGGGATTAAACAACCGGATTGGAACGGCAGTATCATTTAACGGGAAAGCACTGCTCCCTATGCTTAGCAAAGACCCTGCACACACAAAACCAAACAAAGCTGGCTATACTCTCAACAGACAGCCTATAAATCTGCATCTTAGCAACCAGGGTTTTACATTATAGACAGTAATTATTAGTCTGTGTGCATGATTCAACCTTATATGAGGTTTTCAGCAAGTAATATTGAGATTTTTTGTTTTGTTTTATTCACAACAGAATGCACTAAAGGGAGAAGCCTCCCTGCATTTCATTTCTAAGATTAATGTCCCACTCCCACAGCTAGAAGCTGCCATCACAAAGATTAGGATTAATAGAAGATGGATGAGCATTTCCTGAATCAACAGAAAGAAAGAGGGGGGGATGGGAGAGAGCTGTGCATCTCTCGTGAAATACAAGTGCACCTCGATGAATTAAAATGTCCTCAAAGAATATCTGGTGTTATACACATAATATATATATATATATACACCCATAAGGAGAAGAAGAAATAGCCTTTATTGTTCCACAGTGGGAAAATTCTGGTGTAAAAAATGTTGGGGGTTTTTTATCTAAAAGATAGTTGCTAAAAACTGAAGGTCCAATAATTTTCTGTATCCAAGCATATAGTTGGAAAGCTGAGTATAAGAAAAAAGTATGAAAAATCGACCATAAGCAACTGGAATAACTGCAGATTTCAGTATTATTGTGAAGGAAATACACTCCATAATACACAGACTTGTGCAACATCTGCTGCATCTTAGTCCACCCCTAACACCTAAAATAGTCTACTGTGTGTGTTTATATTTTAATCTATATTAGTTTAATTGTTTGAAGTGAAATAAAGTAAACTTTTTAATAATATTTTTAATTTATTGAGATGTAAAAGTATGGTATATGCAAGCTGTAACTCGTAAAAGTTATAAAATGTTCTTTATTTCTTTGAGTTAAAAACTTCACCTTTACCTTAAAAACAAAATTTCCACTGTTTTGCAGGACTTGAAAGGGTCGCGGGCTGTCCCTCTGCCCGGCGTCGAGGTGAGCATGGTCCCATCGGCCGCAGCTGACAAACCAGAAGTCAAACACGTGTTCAAGCTCAACCACCCCCAGCAAACCTTCCTCCTAAGTGCCCAAGATGCAGAACTTCAGGCCAAATGGGTGGAAGTCCTCTCCAAAGCTTCCCGTGGCGAAGCGCCTGCTGAGGCATCGATGAGCCTGACTGAACACAGGAAGAGCCAGTAACGGCCACTCTGAAACAGCTGGACTCTCTCCCTCTCCCTCTCCTGTGTATGAAGCACACATTACTTGAATTCACTTTACCTTGGCACTTTTGTTTTCCCTCCTCTTTGAACGGACCTCTCAATAGTTCCTTGGCCAAACCTCTCGACCATACAGCTTCTTTTTCTTCGTCTTCGTGTTTCTTTGAAAACACACAAACCAATACTCCGATGCCACTGGTCATGTTTTATTTCTCAGTGTTTTGAACAACTGGATCTCTGAAGAACATTGATTTGTAATATAACTGAAGGAAAATCCAGTTTTTAGATGAAGTTCTTGTACATTATTCCAAGGTGTCATGAAGCATTAACTACTCTTAGGTGTCTGTCTTTGCATTAGAGTGCATGGGCGTGTGCGGGGGGGTGTGTGTGTGAGTGTGTCTGAACGTTTGAGTCCCTTCCGGTGTTATACTAAGTATTGAATGCCTGTGTAAGAAACCCCCTCTGTCGCTTTCGCTCCTGCTGAGGGAACAGTGTTGGTTCTGTGGGTCTTGTACAGTGTGTGTACTATAATGTGATGTAAGGAAACAAAGTAAAAACGACATTTAACTTAAAAAAACAACAACATGCATTTGTGGCTGGCCACCTGATGTTTCCACTTTTAGCCCCCATCCCTCTGACCCCATCTTGTTTTTTTGTGGTACTTTGGTACTGATTCCCTCTCTGTCATTGTCACTGGAGCCTGAGACGTCTGATCCGAGTGTGATTTCAACTCATGTTTTGTTGTGCGATAGATCTCGATCACGTGGCTTCACTTCAGGGTCAGCCTTAATATCTCCACATGCACACAGACAAAGAAACCCCAGTCTGTGCAGTTCAGTCTTTCACTGACTCTCCCTTTTAGTGATGTGATGGAAACCAAGTACTGTACTGTAAAAACAAAAGAAGAAAAAGTTTATTCTGCCTTTCCCCTGCGTACCTTCCCCCTATAAGCACCAGCCTTTAAATAAAAGTAGCAAATAAAGTCATCCTTCAGTCTCCTTTTGCATGTAAACTAACTCATATTTATATGTTGTGCTATAAAAATCTTCCCCTTGTCGCTCTTTTTATGCTTCACAGCTTATTCCTGTTTTTTTCTGTATGTAAGCAGAATCGTCACTGTTTTTGAACGATTGTGCTGTGAAAAAAGAAAGGAGTTGCGCATATCATCAATAAACAAGCATGACTCGTTTGAGGCCATGCTGTCCAGTAAGAACATGTCTCTAGTTTCTCTTCATGAAATAAAAAAGTACATATGACTCAAAAGTGGACGTAAATAAAGCCTGCTTTATAGTTTCATATCACCTGAGTTTTTGCAGAAGCACCTTTCACTTCAATTACAGCTGCAAACCTTATGGGGTCTCTACCAGCCTATGAATAGATAAAGTAACTTATGTTTTTCCGTGCTTTTACTACCATGGATAGTGAAAGAGGCCCACACTATAATAGAACCTCTGCTGTGTTTATTACCTATTTTACTTTAATGTAATTTACTGAACACACAGATCAATTTTTCCCGTTGTTTCTGTTCCTCTGTTCTATTGTTGGTTTGGCCACTGACATGAGAAACTTCTCCAGGTCGGCCTGAAGCTTCTTTGTTTGTAACTCGAACCAACATTTTGTTTTTCTTTGCAGCAGCTAACAAACATGCTAGCATACTAATTCAGACTTGCAGCTCAGCCATGTGGTCACATTAAATCGGGAAGTTGTACAGTTTATGGTAATCCACCCAGCAGTTTACAGCTAAGACATCTGAGACATAAAACAGAAGTTTGGTGCAGAGAATATGGCAAGCTCTCCCAAAAGAAGCATGTTTATGTTTGTGTATTATTTTCTTTAATGTCATTAATGGTGGATCATTCTATTTGCATCAGTACAGCATCACAGTGACATTTGATCTGTCACATAGAGTAAAATGTATTTCCGTTAGTTTTTTAAGCAAAAGTGAAAATTGAAATGTAGTACTCTGTACTTGTGGTGTACAACCATATTGATAGCTGTCACTATAAAAAGCTTAGACATTCTTTGCTCTGAGGGTGAGAAAACCTGTGATGATCTGATCAAAAACAAGACAAGGGACTTGCTGAAAAGACTGATCAGTCACCTAATGATCTATGTCTTTTGAGGTCAACAAAAGAGACCTGGAAGCTTGTTTAGGGGAGAAGAATTTTTATTCTGAGTAAATTTACAGCAACGTAGCAAAACAAATAGAGAATCAGGAATTAAAGGAAAATAAAATTACAACTTGAAAGTGAAAAGCATTAATGGTGGGAAAAGCTAACAGAGTTGAAAGCTGCCTGATTTTCACCTCTCAGATATGTGTGTGTGTGTGTGTGTGTGTGTTTATAAGGAGGTGTGTATTCGCTGCAGAAAAGTTGTTACAGCTAGTTTATGTTCATTCATTTTTTGGCACTTCCCTTAGTCTATTATTCTGCCAATTAATTTTTTTAATATAGTGGAGATTTATTTAATGTGCATATGTAGATAAAAGTATTAATAATTAACAAAAATTTAAATATTTATACATTTAAAGCTGTTTTTCACAGCTTTAAAAGTTGGCTCTACAGTTTTGATTCAGGGAAGCTGAATCCACATTCACACCACACTTTTTTTGTGTTTTCTGTAGAAAATTTGAAAGCTATGTAGCCATTTCACTTAACAACAGAGAGAGAGACAGAAAGAGCTTTGATAGATGCATTGAGTTTATAACATTTTTATTTTCAAAAGTCAAAATAAGGTTTTAGAAAGATGTACTCCGCCGGTGTCTGCTGGTGCTGCTATGAGCTATGGTGCAACATCAGACCAAAATGCTGACCACTTCCTTCTGTGTTATTCAATGTGCTGTACACTCAGAGCAAAGTGGAGCAGGGAGGAAACTGTCTTCAAAGCTGATTGAGGAGCAAACTACTTGCAGAAAACTCCTATTTTGTCGTTTCATATCTTTGAGAACGAATCTGAGTAGCTTTTCTCTCATCTTCAAAACTGAAACTTTAGCTAAAACACTGCCTCAGCTTTGCTGTGTTGTGTGTTAACCATCTGCAGAAGTTCAAAAGATACCTCTGTATCGTTTGATTTTTCTTTTCCTCTGTAATAGTTGTGAAAATGGGTTGTCCGAAAGTAGCTGACTCTACAAAGGTATTGCTAGAACTGAAAATAGCTGAATTGTCCTCTGCCAGAGGCCCCTAGGCGATTCTGTGTGGCTTTACAAAACAACATTGACCTCTTTGAGACAGCACAAAGGACAGTGCTGGTTGATTTGTTTGTAGGAGCACATTAAAAGGTTTGAAGAAAATAAGAAAAACTCAGCTGAAGATGTTTTGCCATTTCATGTTCCAAACACAACTTTGTGCTGCTCTCCCACAACAGCTGAGCAGAACAGATTGAAAGGAGAAGCTGGAGAATAAGCCCCTTAGCAGCTGTTTTTGTGTGATAGCGCACATACATGCGTGTGTATTCAGATATTTACATGCTCTGCAGAAAAAGACAGCCTTTTTTTCACTCTCTGACATTAAATCAGACTCAACTTTTCCTGTCTTGGTCAGCTAGAATTAGAAACTTTTTTTGCAACTTGCAACATCTCAGCTAACTTGACATGCTTTTTTTTATTATTATTTTAAGACATCACCTTCAAAAATTTGTAAAAATCTGACAAGATGAGAAGAAGAGAATTGCAGCTTTCACAACTGGTCATCCTTGTGTTCAATTTCCAGATGCCTGAAGGTGCAAAGCTTATCTGTCAAACAACAGTAAAGAAGTATGTATAAACACCCATTATATCGTTCAGCATGTGAAAAGGTTCCATGTCCCAGAAATAAATGAATCTAGGTGTGAAATGTTTATATCAGTCCCAAAACAAAACTGAAAGACTTTGAAGATGGTGGCTCAAACTGATATTAGTCTCATTATCCACATGGAAAGCCATTGCTTCAAAAGCAATATAAAAGCTCAACTATAATCTTGAAATGCTCGCAGGGACAACAGTCATGATAATTGGAGACATGTTCTGATAAAACAAAAAATTTAAGCTCTCGGTCATGATGACCATTGTTACGTTTGAAGGAAAAACGTTGATGCTTGCAAACCTGAGAATACCATTCAACCTATGAAGTACAGGAGTGGCAGCATCTACTTGTTTGCTGGGGTTGCTTACTGAAAGAGGAACTAGTGCACTTCAAAAAATAGATGATACCATGAGGAAAAAAACATTATGTGGAAATATTGAAGAAACATCAACAGATGTCAGCCAGGAAGTTAAAGCTCAGTCACTAATAGACAAGACCTCCAGTATACCACCAAATTTATAACAATGTAGCTTAAAGACACATTATTACAATTGTGACAAGATGGCATTGTTTTTGGACTGGCCATTTTTGAAAGCCAATTCTACTAAATATTAAAGAATGTATGTAAACTTCTGAATTTGAAAATAGCAATAAAGAACTTAATGAATCTGGCATTTGGCAAATAAATATAATGTTTTTCCTGGCTGACCTAAAACAAGAAGTGATAAAGTGAAGTAATGTCTGTCAGTTTATATATAAATGCAGACACTATTTATGAATATGCATGAAACAGAATCACTTGCATTTTTGCAAGTTAGCAGAATGACTGAGGGACTGTCTGCCTTTCTCCTCTGCTGGTTTGTATCCATCTCTATCACTGTTTGATTCTATTTGCTAAAGAGCTTAAAGAAGAATGTCACTTTTATAATCTACTTCCCTTTAGTACATTATTTGGTGAGCTATCTCACTCCAAAAGCAGTGTTCTCTGAGTTCTGTTTTTCTTTGTGTGTATGTGTCTTTTTATGCTGATGATCATGTGTCGTTCACAGTTCTCTCTCAAAACTTCACCCACTGCTACACACTTTGGTCATTTTGCGTGATATCATGTTGTACTTTATCAACATCCACGTACAAGTGCAAACGGGGGAAACTCATTTGCATTCTTCTGGTGAAACAGCGAGACAATTCTCTATTCCCGTAAAGGAAGTGGTTGCAACTGTTTCCTGTCACTTTCATGTCTCTAGCTGGCATTGTCAGCCCACTTCTGAGTTTCATTACGTCGGAATGTGTTGTTGCTTTCAAAACTCTTTGCAACAGAAAAATATATTTATGTGGGGTCGCTGCTCAAACTGATACACCTTTCGTCGGATGATTTCATCAACCCACAACCAACTGGAGGTTAGATGTACGTAAGATAGTCTGAAACACAAAACCAAAACGTGTGTACTCACAGGAAATACGCCACTATGTCTTAAGGCAGTTCATTCAAAGTCACAGTCACTTGAAAAGTTTGATTGTCATGGTATCTTAATAAAAGTCTTTGATATCGATTTAAAGACGATTATTAAATGTTAAAACAAAGCATATCCAGAGCAGATTCAGACTTGCTGTATTTTCAGTTTCCATAGGCTTTCCTCTCCTTCAATTTCTTCTTCTGGTAATCAAAAATGTCATTATTTTCAGGTTGAGGAAGACTTAAACGTGGGCCTGACGCAGGCAAGAACGTAACAAAACGGAAACTTAATGAAAACTTGCAGCCTGAGATGACACAGAGGGAAGAACACAATGAGAAGCGAACCAGCAAAAGTAGTACTACCGTTTGGTTCTGGAAAGGATTGAAAGCAAACCAGGATAATAAATCCATGGAGAGTGATTACAAAATCAAGACATCAAGCCTCTTGAACCCCTCTGTTTGAGGCAGAGACTGACCCTCAGCCGAGAAGGACAGTACATCTATTTCCTGTAGAGAAATATGCGTTAGAGTAGATGAGTCTTACTCTGACCGCCTAAATGATTTTATTGCACAGTGAAAGTCATGGTCTTAAGACTCCAATGTTGAATATAAAATACTCTGCGCACTTGCCTGTTCCTGAAGAAGAGAGAGAAGAGTTCACATTGTGACTACAACAATTTGTTGGATAAACATGATGATGTAATCTCTCGCTCTGCCTGTCTCCACTTCAGATTGTTATTGATGCATTTATATAAAAACATCCTTTCATCTCCAAAGCTGCATATGAGACTCTGAGGTTCCCAAACCAGACTCCCTCATCTTCACAACTTCATCTTGATTCCTGTACAGAAACACTACAGACTGTACTGGTACTGGCGACAAGGTGAGCAGCTTCAATGCAATCCAACCTGCAAGCAAGCTTGACTTTAAACTGAGAACGTGGAAGCACCTCTTGATTTTTTTATGCAATGGCTGGATAAAGCTAAAAATCCACCCATGTCATCCATACTTATATTATGTTCATGCACTCCACCATGCAGTGTCATTGGTGACACAACGTCAGCTTTCTCTTGATAAAAGATCTGCAACCTTTACAATAGAGAGAAACGTTTTTGTCCTCCATCCAGCTGATTAAAAGTTGTTTAGAGTTGCTAATGTGAAAGAAGCCTGTTCCCTTTCTTAAAAATCCACTTGGAAACATTATCTATAGAAAAGTGGTTGGCATTTTTAAAGAACCACAATTCTGAGAAACAGTTTCCATGAGAAGAAAATGAGATCTAAAGAAATGATAGAATTTTAGTGTCATTTTATTAGGGAAATTCAATGCAATTATTCAATAAAAAAATAAAACCATTAAAACTTGCATTTTTCATTACATCTATATTTAAAGAGTTGGTTATTTAGCAATTTTTTGCCAAAGATATTAAGAGGAAGGTCCAGAAAGCCAGGGTGACCCCTGAACTGCAGGTGGCAAACCCCTTCTTTAGATCCATGAAATGAATGTGGACTTCTGTTTTCATCCAATTTTAAACCTGCAATCTAATTTTTTTCACCATCGACCAATCTATTTCCTACTAAAATACTCTAAAGCTTGACTGAGCATGAAGAAAACTGCATACAAAATTTATAAAAGTGAACAATTTGTTTCAGGCCACTGAACACAAAATTATGTAAAACTCCAGGTGAGACATAACAGCCAAACTTATCATCAGCTTGTAGGTCACACTCTAAAATGAAAACAAGAAGCTTCTGAAGCAGATTGAAGAACATTTGGCAGCAGCTCCTAGCTAAAAAATAATATTATATATGGTGCAGTAGAACAAAATGACAATGTGTAAGTTGCTGAAAGTAAAATAAAAAAGTGTTGTAATCTGATATATTATTCTGAAATACACTGATGGAGGAACTTAGTTGCCCTTTAAAAGCAGGGACTCTAGTTTTCACAATGAAAGATTTCTCATCTGCAGAATCAGGTGGCACGCAAGCAGTGAGTCCCTGAAACCATGTGAGACAAAACAAAAGCACTACAGAAGCAGACAACGAGGAATGATCAAGCAGTAGTAACTAATGAAACGAATTACCATTAATGTATATTTAGAAGCATTAGCTACTTGGATATGAAAGAGTTGATGTACAAATGTGTGCATAATTAAGTACCTTACATAATTAAATCTGAAAAAATATATATATATTTTTACATAAGTAAATTTCTTATCCTGTTTCTGTCACAGGAAGATCGTCTGTGTCCACCTTACAAGCTGAGTACATCTGAGGCAGCTCTGCATTTCAAGAAAATGATCAACCCAACTTCCTCGTGAAATTTCATATTTCATTCTCCTTCAGTGAGTACGTACAGATTGATGGCACAGTCTCATCACTCATTGCACACAGTCCAGCTTGAAAAACTGATTCTTTCATAGATTACAGACATGGACAACAGAAACAGAATCATTAATGAGGCTGTAGAAGGACCATCGCTGTGTGGAAGGCACAGAGAGAGAGAAATAGCTGGCATCCTTTCTGAAGTATTTTCTTCTGCCTTTGAGAGGGTCGGTCTGATGCATGTACCACTCAGCAGCAAACAGAGACAGCTCATCTTTAATGAGGCTCTGGCTTTGAGATTAAACGGTTTCTTGGAATACTTCAACGTTCCAGAAAATTCAGTTAATCTAAAAGGAAGTTTGTTTTATGATTCACACTTTTAATCAGAAATCTCTCACTGACACATCAATTCATCTCTTACAAAGAAAAATACATAAAGGCCATATATTTTATATTTTGTAGCCAAAAGAAACCTAAATATATCCCAGTTGACTTTTCCATCATTTTTGTAGAAGTTGTGTTTAAAATACTGTTTTCAGACACGAAAAGGGCCTTTTGAGTTGAAACCCTAAACTGGTTATGCATATTTACATACTGATGATGGAGATCATGTGCATGGTAATATCAAAACAAATTGTAAAGATAATATAAATACATAAAGATATCTTTATGTATTTAAGCTCAGTATTTGGTATAGCCAGTGAACACCAGTGTTGGTGTTCATTGGCTACATTAAGACAGTGTCAGGATCTTGTTCCTTTAGATTATTTTTGTGAAAGTGTGAATCTGTCTGCATAGAGGATCTCTGTTTGAGGGCATAGCCAACCTGCAGCACACAG
Organism: Brachyrhaphis roseni; assembly: GCA_903066815.1. NCBI lineage: Eukaryota > Metazoa > Chordata > Actinopteri > Cyprinodontiformes > Poeciliidae > Brachyrhaphis > Brachyrhaphis roseni. The sequence goes on from CAEFZY010069475.1 coordinate 77,628, forward strand.
ACTCTTCACCTGATGGTTCAGCTTACTGGCTCTGCATGTGGTTCAGGACATTACCTCAAAACATAGCAAAAAGCTTATTGTGCAATTTTGCCACAAAGTATTTGCAGTAAAGGTAATAAAGGTTCATCAGTGCTTATAAGTTTCTCAGTAGGATGCCAGTTTGTTGGATCTCCAAGCTCCTGTTTATCTCTCAGACATCATATGAATGCACTGTCAGAATTTAGCATTGTAACATCATCTCTCTTTGGCATCTTTCATCTGCCTTGTACTTCCTTAGCTTTTTTTTTTTTTACAAAGTCATCAACAAAAACAAAAACAACATATAATCTTAGTGCTTTTTAGCAGAGAAAACAGGCATTATTGATATCAACTCTCTCCTCATTTATATATATTGCTCAAAGAACAAAGAACTCAAGCCAGGATGGAGACTTGACTGGAAGGCACTGGGAGGCTAAACTGTACCCAAAGGCAGAATTAAACATTGCTGTTGCCACACATACCCAATTTAGAGGATATTTTGAACAATTTCAGCAGAATAGTTTCCAAAATGTCTCCATTACACTGTTTATATCATTTCCCCTCTCAGCATCTTTTGAAAGATGTTTTCATTTCTGTTCTTTGAATTCCCACCAGACTAATGCACTTAGGGAAGCTCAGTATTTGGTATTGTTTAATAGAAAATTAATGTGCAAGGATGGTGTTATGCAATACCATTACTCGATTGCATGTATTATAAGCACCCTTTTCTTGTTTTCTAAAAGTTCTACTCATGACACATCAGTAAAGACAATGCATTCACTTAGAAGAACCTTTGAATGGAACAAAGGCTCCATACGGTTGGAGAAATAAAAGCGCCTCAGATACTCGTGAACCCACAACACTTCATGTTCCTGGATCCACCTGTACCTTGCACAAAAGAGCACTTCTGCTTTAGCATGCAAGATGAAACAAACAGACTGAACAAATGTGACTTTCCTGTGGTAAAATTGATAGATTTTTCTAACATTTTTCTACCTTAGCTATTTGAAATATGGTATTATTTTGTTTAATGACACCATAACATGTTATTTTAACTCTTATCTTATTGCAGCAGGCGGAATACACACACAAAATCTTGTTCTAACATGCTGGTACCCTCTCTCAATAGCTGTATCAAAAAGCAGTTTCAAAAGTATGACGAAGTGAGAAAAAGAAAGGGAAGTGACAAAGTTTGCTCACATACGCATAAACTCATTAACAAAGTTATCTTTGGAGGGAAAAATATGTAACAGCTTGACACTTCTACTTATTTTTATTAAGCACAATACTTTATGTGGACTTTATTAAACAAGAGTGAATAACATGAAGTGGAGTGAAAATGATGTGTGATTTTCTAAATATTTAACAAAATAAAAAATCCTTCATGTTTAGTAGACTAAGATGTGATTCTGCTGCAAGGTGAGACTCCACACTTCTGAGCTTCACTGTCTGTACTAAAGAGGAACATCCCTACACAGCATGATACTGCAACCGTTATGTTTCACAGTGTGGATGGTGTACTCAGTTTGTCTTTCTCCACACATTTTTGTACTCACACCAAAAACCTCAATTTTGTTCTCATCAGACCAGAGCAGGCTTGTTCACTTAGCTTACCACCTTCTTTGACTTCCTGTTGCTCTTTCACTTTTTTGGAGATAAATCTAAGAGTTCTCTTGTCATCTTTGTATTCCGTCTAAGCATATATTTCTTCAGCTCCTGCAGCGTCACCATGAGTTTTTTTTAGTTGTTTTTCTCCTTGCCTGGTCTGCCAATTTAGCTGGGAAATAGGGCTGCTGTTGAGACATCTTTATATTTTCAAATAATAGATTAGAGTTCTTGATCTTTGTGATGCTCATTGTTCACTGATGAACAAAGAGGACAGCTGGATTTAGCTTAAAGTTAAAATACACGTTGATTAATTATTTGTATTAATCAGGGTGAAGCTCAGGTTAAATGTAGTTCCAGAAATGCAGACAAGAAATGTGTCTTGACTGGTATTCTGCTCACTCACGCCCTAACCTGACATAATCCACAGAGTCTGTTCTACTTGGGTTGACAAGGTCTCGACTGTTCATCCGCTCGCGCGACAGCAGTTCCGCAGCCGCGCGCCACCCAGTCTGAAGTTACAGCGAGGCGGAGCGGCTCGCAGGGAGGACGCTGTGGCTGAAGAGCTTTATCACTCGGAGAAACAGGACACTTAAGCTTAAACGCCCCACAAGCAACGAGTAATTCATTTATTTTGCACCTGGAACAAAGGGGGTCCAGGAGCGTTGCCTTTACGCGCGTCATAAAGGAGAGCGGAGTGTGGGCGCATCTGCCTGCTACCAACATGTCCGCAGCCACAGCCTCAGTAGCAGATGTGAGGCTAGAGAATAAAGAAGACATCCGTACCCGGAGCAAACAAGGTAAGACAAACGGAAGTTTGTAGGATCAAGCCTTTTTGGTTTTATTGGAGGCTAAACCAGAGGGTTTGGCACTTTGGTGTCATTTTCTTTCTCATGCTTCTTGATCACAAGTTTCACCCAAAAATGTCAGTTTTAGAAATTAAACGTACTCTGCATGCGAGAGATAAGGAGTTTAAAAGTGAACCTGTCTGTTCAATATCCTCAAAAAGAAAGGAAGAAGATAAGAAAGAAAGATAGGAAGAAAGAACTAGGAAGTAAAGGGGTACGAAAAATGATGCACAGCTAGAAACCCTTTATAAAACATCCGTCACAGATGTTACATAAAACCCACACACTTTCTAATTTGATCTAAAATGTGTCCACGTGTTGCATAAATGTGGATGTGATTAGGTAATACTGACAGTGAACATGGGAGTAGCCCTGTTTTGTTTTATCCCAGTTGTCCCGTTTTAAAGTCTGATCTGTGGGAGAAAATATGTTCTCGGTTTGTTTCTAACTGTCTTTTCTTTTCTGTTGTTTCCTGACTAAATTCAGTTTTTGTGATCAGGTGCACCACATGCTGCCAAAGTTTTTATACCTCTTGAAACTTTTTCCACACACTTTTTTTAGTGTGTGTTTTATTTGAATTTCATGTAATGGAGAACATAAGAACATAAAGAAATAGTGCTTAATTGTGCAGTAGGACAATTATGCAAAAAAAAGATGCATCTTTTTTTGTTTTTTACATTGTTTCTCTAAATATTTATGTTTAGTCTCCTTTACGTTGATACCCTTAAAGAAACCCAATTAGCACCAGAAGTTATTTAGCAACTGAATAAAGTCAACCTATCCAATGTCATCAAAGCATCAATCCACCTGTGCTTTGTAGGGCTCACTATTTTATTTTAGAACAGAACAAACAGGATCTTAAAGACAAAGGATCTCAGCAGGAATAAAGTTTGTAGGTTTTGGTAAAAAAAAAAACAAAACACTGTTTCACAGTATAAATTAGTATGAACTTGAAACTTCCTGGCCTACATGCTAAATGCAATCTGTGGAGGAAACTAACACCCCACATCACCTTTAGCACACCAAGGATCCCCCTGACCCTTTTCTTCAGGAGGGTCTGGGAAGCTGGTTAGAGTTGATGGGACGACAGATAATGCAAAATCCAGGAAAAGTCTGGGAGGGGGGGGACGTAAGAGGCATGAAAAGACTAGTCTTGGGTGACGGTTCACCTTTCAGTACGAGAATGACCCATATTAGCCAGAACTACAATAAAATGATTTAAGTCATTGCATGTTTATGTCTTAGAACGCACCTGTCAAAGTCCAGGCAAGAGTTAAAAACTAATGTCCATATATTATACCCATTCAATCTGACACATTAGAAGAACAAGGATTTTTTTTCTGGTTCACAGGTGCTGGTTGTTTTCAGTAAAACGAAACCTTGAAACAAATGAATAATGTCCTTCCACTTCACCACTATGCAGTGCACTATGCTAATTAAAAATTATGAAAGTTTGGAGTTTTATGGAGATAAAATGTGGAAAAGGTTGATGGGCTTTCAAAAAACCTTTTTAAGTGTTAGCTGAAAACCAGTCCTTCGCAATAAACAAGATGACTGCTGAAACGAATCCTCCTGCTGTGACATCACTGTTTACCGCTCATAAGCTTGTTTCATGATGAAGTCATACAGTAGGTGGCTCATCATAGCGTATGCCTGAGCAGTCTGCTGAACACTGTGATGTTCGGTATGACATCCAGTTGTTTAGGTTCCAGATGGTGTGTGAGTTTCCATCAACCTCAGGGGCCATGTGTTCAATGATTTATCTCACTTCCTGCTTTGATACAGTTGCAGTCGATGCAGCATGCACGAGGCTGCTGGAAGGGGGGCTGTGGTTTTGTCACGTACTGCTATGCCGCCCTGCAGGGTTTCAGTGCTGATAGCTGTGGAATGACCGCCCCGTTCTCCTCTCCAGCGCTTCCTTGTCAGTTTTTGACCATCTGTTTCACCCTGAGTCGTTGTTGTGCAAAGCGAATGAATCATGAATCATCCCTGTCCCTTCCACAGCGATCTAACTTTTGAGTGAACTTCAAGCACATTTCACATTAACGGCACGTAACATGGCCATCCCAGAAGCTGTATCTGTTATCTGTTAGTTCCTTACCAACTGACCTCCAACTCTCTTCTCTAGGCCGTCCGCCGGCTCAGTGCACACCGAGGCCCCTGCCGGCTGTGGGCACCCAAAGGATCATTCGGGGCAATGGGACCGATGTGGGCACAGTCATTTCCCTGCAGTGCCCAGCTAGACACAAGCTGGTGGGCAAAGATTTGAAGTGTGTCATGGGCACCAACAGCACCCAATGGGAGGGGGAGACCTTCTGTCAGCGTAAGTAGAAACAGAGAAGTTTGATTCAGACAGAAAAGGGCTAATAGTTACCTAAAGATGCAACCTGCAACATTAGACATGTAATTAAGGCTACAAGTGAAGTTATGTGATGATTCAAAAGTTTTTTTTGGACAGGAAACATTAAATTAAGTCTAGTGTTGCAACACCTTTGTTGTTTCTGTATTATGCTTATCATTACTTGTTTTAGGCTGAATTATCAGAGAGAAAGAGATATGAAAGACTCTTTCATATCACACAGAAAGCAAAACTTGAAAATGTGCTTTTGGTTTGTTTTCCCAGTTGATAAACTAGCAAAAACATGATCTGGAAACATGTTTAAACCTGCCAGTCTGCAGCAGTTAAAGAATAATGATGTTTACATATGTAACAGGCACAATCTGCACACCAAAGACAGGGTGATGGTGCATGTCAGATTTTTTCATTCTGAAACTGAACATTTGATTTTCTAAGTGAAAAAAGCAAACAAAAATGATCAATTGAGCCAATCTTTTGTCATTTTGCAGCTCTGCCCCCCTATGAGGACTATGGTTTCCGTGTGGCCGTCTTAGCATCCATTATAAGCTCTGGAATAATCCTGCTCATGTCCGTGGCCTTCATCACCTGCTGTTTGCTTGAATGCACCGAAGAGGATGAACATAAAAAGCAAAGGAGGTAAGATGATTAATGAACATTTTCATCTAGTCTTGCTGTAATAAATGTGTGTAAGTAGTCCACTAAATGCACCTTGGAAAAGGTGAAGGTTTTTAAATGGTCACAAATGATACAATGTTTACTTAAAAAGAAAACAACGATGAGCGCCGCGTGCATTTAAAATCCAGTGCAATCCAGTGCCGTCAGAAGGCACCTATTTAGGAAATAGCATGTTAAAGGTTCATCATAACACATGCAGGGGAAGCAGCAGACATTCAGAAGAAGGTGTGTAGCAACCATCAATATAATAATGACCAATAATGTGATATCTGCCATTAACAGCATCATTTTAGCCATTTTAAATTTAATAAAGTGACTAATACAATAACATTATTTGGGTAGCATAAAGAAAATTCTGTGAAGATATAACAGCTGCAGTCAATAATAATATGATGCTTTAATAGGAGTGAGATTTTTTTTTGCTTTTCTGTGAAATATTACATGTAAATATATGTAAAATATTTACATTATTGATGTTAGTACATTAAAATAAGAATTAGGTTATTGGTCGCTCGTAAATGAATGCTTACCAGATGCCCTGGTTAGATGAGACCAAACTAACTACATATAGTTAGTTTGAATACATGAATGCATCTTACACATTATCCTACATAAACCACTCCACACTGTGAAGCTTGGTGGTGGCAGTATCTTGCCATAGGTATGTCTTTTTGTTATTGTAAGTCATAATGCTCATGTGTTAGAATGGCCCAGACAAAGTCCAAAATTACTGTAGGTCCAATCTTGGTGTTCCCTGCATCTGATCTAAGTACCAGGGTCTTGTTTACAAGATTAAAGCTAAAGTTCTCACGTTTAGGTCTCAATTCATTTTTTATGCCAGAGAGGGTGATGGTCTTCCATGGGAGGGTCAGGACCAGCACCAGGAGGACAGCAGGTCTCATTACAGTCATAAAGGCCAGAACAACAACAACAATAACGCAGAGGAGAAGATGCTGCCGTTGTGGGAACCAGCAAACTCAGCCCCGTGTAACAGCATTCCACCCTGCAGGTAAAGGCACATTTCTAGCAAAAATAAATAAAAATCAACCCTAATTTGCTTGGCATCATCAAAGAAACATGAGCATCTCCTCCTTCACAGATGTCAGCAGCAGTACACCCACGGACCCCTTCCACTTTCACTTGCAGCTCTTCCTGGACAGGACTATGATCAACCTCTCTTACCCGAAAACCTGCCGACTCATCCCCCTGAGTACCCAGGACCTCCTCTCTCTTTCTGTCCAGCTACCAACTCTGGGCTGGTTCACTTCTCAGCGGCGGGGTCGGGACTGGTGTGGCAGTATGGAGGACAACACTGTGATATATCCGAAGTCAACCCATCAGTCACGAGGAATACAAACACAAATGGCAATATAATCCCCAAAGAAGTTTCCATCAGGATCATATCAGTGTGAGAATGCTATACTGACAGAGCTATTATGAGACTTGGGTGATGTTCACTCATGTTTAACACCGTCAGCTCAGATTCTGAGTGAAATCACTTCAGCATGTAATGTGAAAAAAATTTAAATCTGGATCTGTGGTGTTACAAACACTGGGTTCTGAAAGGCATTCAGCAAATCAAAGTGCGACGGCACACTGCCCCCTGGTGGAAACTCGGTGCTAATACGCTTTTAATACACCTGTCATGTTGTAAATGCAAACTCCTGCCACTGAAGAATCTTCTTACCCATGTTTATAAGGTTAAAGGTATGCTTACTGGACAAAAAAGTGTCAACATACTGGAATTAGTTTGCAAGTGTTCTGATTTTTAATGGATGCAGCCAACATGTAAATAATTCTAATAAATTAAATACTTTTAAGAAGGAGTGGTGTGCTTAAGTTTGTGGGGTTTTGATGGTATGTTAGATTAACTGTCTCGGAGCCTTGGTGAGTCCGTGTTTGCAACTGAAAGCTGCAGCCTCCCTGCTGTTTGTCCGGGTGTAATCTGCCGTTATCCTGCCGTGGAGGTCAGTCAGGTCGCGGCGTTCGACAGAGACAGTCTCTCCGAGGAATTTAAAGTGAATCCCACATGCCGTTTGCTTGGTATGGCACAAGTGACAATCAAAGGTAAGATGCTTGGACATGTGGTTACTTTTTATTAGGTGATTTTATCCGCACTTAACACGATCAAACTAGCTGATCACTTGTTGAGCTGTGTTACAGGAATGTAATTGTAGAAGGAGAAAATGTTGGCGGTAATATCCTTTTTTTTACCTATAAACATAGATAGATAGATAAATACATACATACATATACATACATACATAGATTGGTGAAACTGAAACAACCAGCTATATTTGTTGCATCTGTATTCACTTTGCTAAGTGTGGTAATAAACCTCTTAGTAATTTATTTCCAGAGCAGGGATAATGTCAGGCCAGATTAACTATTTAAGTTGAGACATAAAATCTGCACTATCCAGTTAGCTACACGCTATCAATGGATGGGAATCTAGTATTTTTAGTTTAGAGCAGTAGTTCTCAAGCATTTCACACTGTAGACCACTTATAAGACAGGCAATAAAGTGTACAAGTTACTAAATAGAGCTGACATTAAAGGGAACCTGTTATGCAAATTAGGATAGATCCATGGGTTGATAGGTAACAGGGCAGTGCCCATCAATTGTGACTTAATAATCAGGGAATTTTTGAAACAGCTTGTTTTCTTGGTGTCTGAAAACAGCTTCTATTAGTTCTAGGAGCTGTAGAGACCCACATGGAAGTACAAAAACCTGTAAAAGGGAATTTTGCATAACAGGTCCCCTTTAGGAAGTAAGCCTATAAGATCTGTGGGTGAAAACAGTGTTGTTGTTTTTATTTAGCAAAACCCCTTCAAATAAAAGTAAATGCTGGTTGCAACATGTCCTAAAAATAGCTAAACCTTAATGTGTAATATTTAATGTAAGGAAGTGGTTTAGAATCAGTCACTATCATAGAATTAACCTTGAACAAAATGATGAAAGAGGAGAAGCACAGGGCTTAGTTTCTGAATTACAGACTGGAACTGAGCTTTGTAAACCCGTTAAAGCACAAAGTTAGCCTTGATTTGCTTTCTTCTGTCAGAGGTGTGAAACACACATAGGTGTAGCCTCACCTGTTTTACTGAGACACAAGTCCTGGGAAATGTTTCTGGTCCCCAGTGTCAAACAAAAATGCCTAAAAATTCATATTAAAGGAATACAAGAACATCAAAAGATTAAGAAGAATAAGAAAAGACTAAAGAACCAAAGTACAACCAGTGGTAAAGAATTAGAGAACTGGGGTGTGGGGCGATCTGCTGTTATGTTGAATAAATTATATTTATTGATGTTTTCTTAATCTGTGATGTCCAGACATGGAGTGCTATGAAGAGCAGCTCCAGAGCGACGCTCAGTTTCTGTGCTCTCACCAGAGGATGGACACTGAATTGGTTGACAGTCTGGTGCTGCAACTCAACAGGATCTACCCCCAGATACTCAGTGACAAGGAAGCCTGCAAGGTCATTATATTTATTGTTGAGCACAAGTAAACATTCAGAAGTCTTTACACTTAAATTACAAAATACAACTGTTTAGGTTTTGCACGATTCATCTGGTTTTAGGCAAATACATTTATAAAAACACTGATGGTGTTAATGTGCTGTGGTGGCCAACAAGTATAATTCAAATCTTACAGATGACAAATACTGATGTAATATTCAGGTATTTCAAAGCCTCCATTGTGTTGTACACTTTCAAGGTACAATATCAGGCTTTTAAAGTAAAAAGCCTGTAGCATCACAGATCTTCCACCATACAATGAGCATTAGGTACTTTTCTGCACTTTTTGCTAGTAATTTCTCTAATTCGTTGTTCAAATCATCTGCACCTACCTGTGGCCAACACTTGGGTCCTTCCTTATAAATGCCATTATGACAGAAAAGCTCAATCTTCGTCAGTTTAGAGAAATTTTAATGGTAAGACAAAAACGGCTTTTTCCTGGTACGCCAATCGAGCAACAACTAGGTATGTGGCTAGCTTCTGACGTTAGTTACAGAGATTTGGTGACCATGAAGAGGCTTTCAGAAATCATACTTCCATAATACATTAATATAGAAGTAGCAAACATATGTATTTTTGCCTCAAAAGAAAGACATTATAAACAGTGCAAAAGTTCTGCCACCTCAAAGAGGTCATAGATATTTCCTCTGATTGTACATTTGTCTGTCTCTCTGCAGTTCAGAAGCCTGAGAGTCCCCACTACAGAGCGGCTACGTGAGCTGCTGCAGTACCTGCATGAGAAAGGAGACGATGCATGCTATGAGTTCTACAGAGCACTTCACGTCCAAGCGGAGGATGTTTACGTCAGTCTGCCCACTAGAATTAGACAAAGAGGTAAAGCACTGAACTTGAGTGAGAATCCTTCTCAAAGTTGTGGCTTTATCAAATCAGACACTGCATTTTTTATAAGATATAAACTGGAGCATAAATGTTGCAGCAGATTGTGGCTGTGACATCAGTTTCCTGACAAAGCCAAGTGTCCTGTGTGTCATGGTGATGTGTCCAGACACATCATCTTGTGACTTTAAAAGACTGACTGTTTAAAAAGAAATGCTTCTCTGCTGTAGTAAGGTCCATATTTATTTTCTGTAGGGTGATCGTGTTTAAGATACACACCAGTCAGAGAGCTGTCGTCTTCAGCTTGAAGTTTCTATCTGAAGTATGCCTGGTGCTGTTTAACCTTTATGATTCTTTGTTTCAGAGATGACTGACTCAAGAAGTGCAATCAATGTGGCTGTCATCCCAGAGCGATATGTGCTTAACGACAGAGGTGAATCCAGTTACAAGCTTTATGCTAATTACAAGAGGTGTTTTATACAGAATCATGCGTCAGAACCCTGAACTTTTTCACTTTTGTTACATTGCAATCACAAACTACAACATACTTCACACAACTATACAGCAGGCAGTTTTATACCTAACCTGTTGCAAAACAATGTCCCAATCTTTGAACATTTCATGGAAAACTTTTCATTCCCCTGCCAGTTTGCCAAGACATGGCTGCACACCTAATCTGGCAAGCTGGACAAGGAAAGCATTACTCAAAAATGCAGCCAAGAAGCTGGTAACTCTGGAGGAACCGCAGAGGTTGGGGAATTGACACTTCCATTATAAGTCATGCACGTCAAAATCTGACCTTTATCGAAATCTGGCAGGATAAAAGCACTGTTACAGAAACCATTCAGACTCTATCCAGTCTGACCTATTTTGCAAAAAAACAACTTAACTTTCATCCTCGTTATCTGGAAAGCTAGTAGACATACCTGAAATGACCTGCAGTCAAAACTGTAGTGAACACCACATGTTTTAGATTGGTTTTTCAAAAAACAAAAAGTCTATGCTGCTTTCTTCCACTTTATAAATTTGCACTACTTGACCTGTCACACAAAATCTCAAATGCACCAAAGTTTGTCTTTGTAATTTTACAAAATGAGAAGTTCTGGGGTGTGAATACTCTTACAAAGCTTTTCATCCAGATGATTAATAATTAATGCATCAATACTGAATTTTATTCTTGTTATTTATTGAGATTAACTCAATTTAGGAGCACAGAAGCTGCAAAAGTAGGCAGGCACAGCACACACTCCTGGTAGACTTGGAAAAAAAAAAGACTACTGTTTATTAGCGAAGAAAATACTTTAAATCAGTCTTTGGACTCCTTCTGGGGAATAAAACTCGGCTACTTGCCTGATGGTATGTTTTATTAAAGTAATGTCCTTCCAGTTTGTGTTGGTGTGGCTTCTGCTTCACTTCATTAATGCATACTTAAGCTCTGTAAGCTCCTGAACCCTTTAACCCCTGAAATATTAGAATGTGGGGCCCACTGCACTATTCTACCCCACCATTCATCATCCTATTACATCCAGGGCTCTGGTTTTATGGGTGAGTTAAGTTCATGTTTAAAGAGGGCTTCCTCTTCCCTGCATTGTCATCATAAACAGTTCAAATGTGGCTCTGAAAACAATGATGGTGCACTCCCACCTTGTGATATTTTTACCCTTGTAATTAAAATATATTCTTGTAAAAGCTGAGTAATTATTTTTTTTCTTTCATTTGTGTAGGACCAATTTTCTTTCTGAGTTGTTTCAGCGTTGCAGTTGGCATTGCATTTCTCTATTATTACGGAGGTGAGTCATGCAACATGAAAACTTATTTCCACTCACTTTATGTATATGTCTGTAACCCTTTTCTCCCCTCTTTCTGCTAACAGAGGGTCAGAGACTCAGATGCACGGAAGCATTCCTTCACTGCTCTGCGGTGAGACTTGGTAAAGACGCCAAGGACGTGTTCGTTTCCTATGTGGAGGTCGGGAAGCAGAAATAACAAGACTGAAATATTTCAAAAGAACAAGCTGTGCTACTTTACTGTGCCAAATCAGTTTTACATCTCCCTGTGTAGAGAACTTTTGCGTCGTTTCTGCATGTAGTCGTATTTTTTAAAACAAAAGACACTGACTTTCCTCCAAAAGCCCAGCTATCACCCAAATGGATGTTACATTCATTAGTGAGGTGGCTGTGCAGTTCTTGATATTGACAGCACATTGATTAACACTGATAATATTGACTGTAGCTGATATATGGCTGCTATTCTCTGAAATGCATTGCTTTGGTTTTTTAACAGAAAACAAAAGGTCAACCTTTGATCAATGGATGGTTTTTTTCTATCTCTGTTTGACTCTTGGTCTTATCATATGCATCTTTGTTCTGCTCATTGCCTATGTCCAGTGTTATGGTGCTGATATTGTCTTAGTATAGAAAACTGTTTCAGGGAGAAACTTAGTAATTTACTTTAGACACAACAATAAGCCAATATTACCTTTGACTTGATCAGAGATCAGCAGGTTAAGTACCTGAGAAAAAAAAGCATGTTTATTAAAATCATCAAATTTTCACAATTTTCTGGATCGCATCAACCAACAGCACCTTAATAATTTTTTTTTAATTATTATTTTAAGAAACATCAGAGGTTGGGGACATGTCATTCAAAACTACTACTAGTCTGCAGCACATCTATAGTTTCTTTGTTATTGTCCCAGGATCAGATCGGATTCAGCATATCAGATCTCAAAGAAAATCAGAAAAATATTGGCCAGGAAATGGATGATCGCTGTATCTCTATGTCTTGCAAAAGACTTATAGATTTATTATTTGTGCACACCTATTAAATGCCATTTTTAGGTTGAACACAGCATAACCACATCAACATGCAGCTGCACATCTTCAAAACTGTTTTTAGTTCTTCTCATTCTATAGTGCCAAACTCCAGTGCTCGTGAAGGGCTTTGCAACTTCAAGAGTTTTCCTTTCAGATATTATTTTTCTATCTTAAAAGTCGAAGATACCCATCAACCTCATTGGGCAGGAGTTTGACATCCATGCTGTAATTTATTTCATTTAGACTCAGACTACCAGATTGTTTGGTTGATTGGCAGTGTGAACAGACTTTGCTTGAGTTGCACTAGTTTTTGTAGCACATTTCTGTTAACATTTCCTACACATTTCCTTTAATGCAGGATTGGGGTTAGTTAAAACAACACGTTTTCTTGAATGCACAATATCTTGCCTGTTAATAGTAGTGCCTTCTAATGATGTTGGAACATGTTTAAAATTAGAAAATAAAGTTAAAAGAAGCAATACCACTGATTTTTTATTTATTTATTAGCAATTACATAACTGTCTCTGTACTGAGCCTAATGTGTGGTACTTTAGGAGGCTACGGTTACGCATACTTCCACTAGAGGGCGCTCCTTTTCCATTCACAACCTTTTGTGAGACAATGTTCTAGTCTGCCATATTGATGACAATAAAAAGCAGCAAACAGCGCTCATAAATTAATAATGACAAAGAGGAGGAGTAAAGTTAAGTTAATGTAAGGTAGCATTAAATACATTCCCTTGCGCGCACAAGAGAGCTTTGTGTGCATGACACAAGCATGTAAAGCTGGATTTAAACATTTGCAAATAAATTTTGCAGAAATATTGCTACTCCAGAGGTGTGAAAGGACCCACACACTTATAATCTTAAGATATTTTTTCTCTCTTTTCTGCAAAGGGAGAAAGAAACATAAACATAGCAGGGAATTGTATTAAATTATTAGGAACAGTTGAGTATATTCATTTTAAACAATGACATTGTTTTTTCTGGTTCACAAAAGTTAAAACTTTTCACTGTTTAACATCATCCTGACTGTTAATCTATTCAACTGATTGTTGTTTTAACAAAGAAAGCTTTGTTAAAAGAAAGCTTTTAACAAGCTTTCTCACAGTGATTCTGCCACCACTGTCAAGCACGGTGGTGGCAGAATCGTCATGAGGGTCTATTTCTCTGCAAGCAGTGTTGATGTGTTGCTTAAAATGAATAGTAGTTAATTCAGTTCAGTTCCTCTATTGTCCACAGAGGGGGAAATTTGGTCTCTGGCCAGGAATTTCAAACATACAAACAAGCTACTAATCACCAGAAATCTGGAACAAACTTCTACAAAACTGCAAAACAGCTGAAATGCTGAGTTCCTTTAAATCTAGCTCTGAAAACCCACCTGTTTAGAGCTGCTTTTGAAACCTAATCATGAAACATTAATCAATAATCTCATGTGCAAAATGTAATGTTATTGACTGTGTGTCCTATGACTTTATATTTTTGTGGTTTTATGATGTAAAGCACTTTGCAATGCCTTGTTACTAAAAGGTGCTATACAAATAAAATTTGATTGATTGATTGATTGATTGATTGATTGATTGATTGAAAATTGCATAAAAATGGAATTGTAAAGACAGAGGACTGCCTCTAAATTTTTCAGCTTCTCCTCAAATCAACAGATTGATGCTGACACTTGGGCCCAGTTTAGTGTTTGAAGAGAAAAATAACAACATAAATAACTTAAAGTTGTTTTTGGAAATATTAAGACCCCCAATAGGAAACCAGACAATTTAAACAGGCATTATTTGGTCTGATAAGACTTGTGGTCAAATAATCTACCAGACCTATAGAAGAAGTATACTTTTTGGGCCAAATAATGTCTTACAGTTTGACATGTAATCAAATATTCAACAATGTCTGTATCTGTTTATAAAGTGTCCACCTTGTGCTCATGAAAGAAAATCAACAACACATATTCATTTCACTCAACAGCTGAAAGACTCCAAGCTAAAAATACTTTATTGATCCCAAATGGAAATTAAATAACATGAAAGTCATTTGATTAATGAGCTATGTACAAGAAAAACTGTGCATAACTATTATTTAGATAATGATGTAGAAAATATGCTAAATTGATTATTTTTCTCTGTTTCAGTCGCTGCAGTGCATAAAATGGACAGATGAAACAACCTAATTAGAGCCTCCACTTTAACAAGCAGTTCTGCTGGGGTCTGATTCGTGTTGACTGTTACTCACCAGCTGCTGCCAGCCCAAAGAACCACACACACAGTCCATCTTTGATCATAGCAGATGGATTCTGGGTAAAGCCAAACATTTGTTTAGACTGAATATTTTGGCCAAATGACTATGGGACAACAACATATTGGTGAAGCTGAGTCTGAATTTTGATGCATATCAGACACACCCTGCACAGATGTATTTATTTTATTGATCATACTTCCGTATCTGAGCCATAAACTCAATTAAAATTGAAATCTGTTCAGTTTTTGGGTTTGAGAGGGTTCATTGGCTCTGCGTGGGTCACTGCAGGACAGCTGGGGAGACAGACAGAGAACAGTCACATGTGCTTAACTGTTGTTGTGTCCACTTTTCTGTTTGTCCACCAGCAACAAATATGTTGTTGATGCACCAGCCCACCTTTGCCACCATGGTTGTTTCTGTTTGGTTCACTGTTCTCTCGCTGTGCTTGCAGCAGGGCAGGACAATGATTTTCTGGTAAACGACCAGTGGCTGAATTTTGTTTTAGTTTGTTGGTGGAAACTTCCACAGCAGTCTGGAGGGATCGATATGTATTTAGGTCAGGTAGACCGGTGGAAGTTAGTTCAGAGGAGCAGAAGACCAGAAATATGCTGACAATTTGGGTGTAATGACCATAGAGACTTAAAGTGATGATAATGTGATCAAACAAACAAACTTATGTGTTCTTGGTCAGCTGCTGTGGTTTGGTTGATGGACTCCCAGGGCAGTGATAAAGATGTTGACAACCACGATGATAAAAACCAGGCCCGTGGCCAGGTTCTCCATTAAGTTGAGCTTCCAGTGTTTTTGCTCATCGTCGAGGTTCCATCGTACTGCAGACAAAGTCAGGACACAGAAACACTCACAAGCTACTTATTCAGGGAGCAAAGCCAAGTCATTAGGAGAATTTACTGTAAGTCATAAATAAACTGATGCATCTGTTTTAGCACTCTATGGACTTTCTGTCTTTAAAAGACAACAAAATGATTAATGATTAAAGTTTTATTTACATTTGAGAAAACTAATACATCGTCTCTGAACTAAAACCCAAATAAAATGTCAAACTTGACTTTTGCGTAATTTTTCTGTCACTTCTTGTTTCAGTTTTTGCTGGTTATCTCACCTGCAGGGCCTCGCGAATGTATTTGTAACCTTGAAATTTGTTGAAATTTTGTCACATTACAAAATGTAATGTGCAGAAGCTCCAACATTTATTGAGATTTTGCAAATAACTGGTTTTGAGAATCTTCAATCTGCAGAAGAAGAGGATCCTCATAGCAAAACGTTGCTATGAGGATTATGCTATCCTCATAGCAAATATATGTGCTGGATATGTTCTATGAAATTGTACATCATAAGAAGCAGTCAAAAAAGAACACCGTCTTTTAACTGTCTGGTGATATGCAAAACAATGTGCAATTTATCTGGTCCGCAATAGGCTTTAAAGACAGGTGAACATGACAAAGTTCATTATGCATTAAGCTCTACGATTTTAAAAACTTGCTCAAAGTGCAGAAGGCGTGATTGAAAAACTAAATACGGGTTATGATTCAACAGCCTCCAGAACCACTTTTACCAGTTAGAACTTGAATTTTCTTCAGCAGGATCTTATCTGTGTCTTACATCGGCAGGGAGGAATTCTGGCCCCCTCTTCTTTAGAAAGTTACTTTAGTTCAGTAGAGATTTTCAGAAATTGGTTTATGCACAGTTTAGTCACTTTAATTTGGACACCCTGATTCGATTGTTTTACAAACATAGTTTGATTGAAGCCCTCATATTTGATTCTAGTGGCACTAAGAAGAGTTGAGGGTTGTGCTTGTGACTGGAAAACAAGCTTAAGAAAAAGGCCAATATTACTGCGCTTAGGAGTGAGATGTGCTTTCAGAGCCTTACAGCAGAATCCAAACTCTAAACTTTTTATCTATTTTGTCATGTCACAACAACTTTATTGTATGATATTAATGATATTAAATCATCAAACTCAGTTGCTGAATCTACCTCTCTGTGTTTGGGTCCACACCACAACAACCACAACTCATGACAGCAGTCAGCTCTGAGCATCTAGAGATAGATTTTTTTTAATCCATTCTTCTTTGCAACATGGTTCAAATTTAGTCAGATTAGATGGTTTCTCAATTGGATGTAGATCTGTGATTTGACTTGATCCAAGCATTTCTGCTGTAGCTCTGGCTGAATGTTTAGGGTCATTACCCAAGTGGCAGGTGGATATTTGCCTTGCCCTCAAATGTTCTTTGAAGCCTGTGAAAAGTTTTCTTTCAGGACTGCTCTGTACTAAGGAAACGTCAGCTATATGTTCAGCGTGATGTGCAGAATTAGTTTCCCTTATTTTTTATTTTGCCAGTAGTCAAGTCCTAGTCTTTTCTCCCCAGAAGACTTTCTGGGACGTCTTAGTTGGAGGCCTCAGACTAAAGGGGGCTGAATGCAATTCTTCCATTCTTCAGCTTTTCATTTAAAAAGTAAGCCCCTTACATTTAATATCCATACACAAATTCAAGTATGTAACAAACATTTTGGGAAAGATTCAGGAGCCTTTGCAAAGCATTGTTTTTGATACTGGTAACTCTTTTGGCCAAAGGAAATTATTCCAGAATTATTCTGGGTTGTTAATATGAAAATTTGTAAACCTTAAATATGATATTTTATGAGGAAAAAAATACCCAATTTTTTTAAAATGGGGGATAATATGTCAAATTTTGTTACACAAATTGTAAGTGCTAGTAAGGACCAAATAACTTGTGATGTGCCCTACCAGAAAAAATCTAGCTCTTGAAAAAGGCTGCATTTCACCTTAAGTGACTGTAAATGTAATGTTCGCAATGCCGCTATTAAGATATTCTTTGTACATTTAGCTGAGGCAGAACCATGGACCCAAATATGTCAAACGTGCAAATAAAACAAGATTCATTTTTATGGTGCACAGGCAGAACAATGCAGAGGAAGAACAGAAACCAGCTATGGGAAGCTTGTATTTCCTTTCTCACAAATATCCTTTAATGGTTGTTTTTGAGGACCTTGAATGAGCCTGTAAAACTTAAAACTATGATGCAATGACATAACAGCACTGTTATCTTTCTCCTCACAAGGGACAGCTTGTGAATAATGCTCAAATTAATGAGTGCTGCCAGAAATTAATCTGCCCATAGATAAAGACTGAGTGAGCATGCATTTGTAATATGTTACTGACCGTCAAAGGTCAAGCGGTGCACAAACCCTGCTTGACTGTGTTCTGTCTGATGCAACTGGAAGGGGGCAGAGATGGGCTGTGGGAGCGGTATGTAGGCCACTCAGATCATGCACCGCTGGCTCTATTAGTCTGGCTTTACACATGGGTAAAAGAGGGGAAAGATGGAAAGGGACGGCATTCCAGGGTTTAGAATAATTAAAGTAAAAGGAAAAAGAAAAGAAATAAAGTGTAACAAGAAAAGATGTAGGAGATCTGAATGGGCAAACATGAGGATCAAAGGCTCAAAAAACATCTGATAATTCTCATGTACCAACAATTTTCCCATTTAGACTTCAGTTTTACGATATAAATCAACAGTTCCTGTCACTTTAAATGTTGAGCAAATTCTACACCTAAAAATAAAGTATAGTGTCTGAGGTTTGCAGAAATTCAATAAAAGAGTCAACTGCATCTGCCCTTCTACTATTTTTAGGTCAACACAGATTCAGAGGGAGGAAGATAAAGTAGTTTTTTTTATATGGAAAATGACAGCATGCCTCCCTTTATGAGCTCATTCTGGTGGCGCTGAGGTGATTCAATGTGACCTCATGAAAGTTCATCATATAGTAAAATTTTCTCCTTCACTATCATCAAAATTAACAATTATAAATACCTGAAATATATGATTGTGGTTTATAATGAATTTAATCTACGCAGACGATACAGTATACTATGTTTTCTTATGGTAAATTCTGTTGATTTCAGCACATTTCCAGATACTTATTGGCACGTTTTAATACATATGCCAAAAGGAACAGAAGCGACCTCGCTCCTTTGACTCCCACATTTGCTGACAGACTAAAAACCTTGTCAACCCTGACCTGGTTACCATGGTCGCAACAAAAGACTGGTTGCTAATGGGTTATTTGTCAGTAACTGTGAACGTGATGTTGATGTGGGGCAAGAACTGGTAAAATAATAGGTATTGAGGTGTACAATAAAGGGCATGTAAAACGAAGGGATGTATAAAAAACAAAAACCCCTCAGAAAAGCTCAGGCTTAATCTGTTTTCTTACCTGTGAAAATTAACAGGATCCCAACCGTGACTTGCAGACAAAGAGAGATGGCAATTAGGGTGACGACGGGGGTGTAAAAGGAACTTTTTGCCCCCTGCTCCATCACGGCTTTCAGCTGGGAGGCGTTGGCCATCAGCAGAGCCAAATCTAGCATGCTCTCAGCTGCACTCTTCTTATTGGCATAGTGGTTCATGTTCAGGAGGGGTGGTCCACCGGGCTGAGCATCAGGATGGGTGGCCTAATAATGAAACCAAAGCAGAAATGACTTGGAAATGATGAATCTGAAAAGAATGCATGGAAATGAACGGAAAAGCAAACTCTCATGTTTTGCTCAATCAACAGAGGAAAACTGTGCGGTGATGGGACAAGCAGTAATGCTGCGCTTCCTGTGCATGGACGTCAGGGGATCTGGTTGCTGTTCTGAACTAATTGGAAAAACAAGCAGCCATTACTGAAGAGTGACTCTTAAAAACAGAACCATTAGTGTAGCAAGAAGGGTAAATCTTGTTCATAAGCAGTTTAAGCATCCGAGGATTAAAAAATCAGTTCTACATCAACATTTCTCCATTTTTCCCTCTTTTTTCTTTCATGCTTTCTTTCTTTCGACCTCTACTTTTTCCAGTTTCTGTTATTCTGAGTTGAACGCTTCTGTTTCATAATCTGTTGACTTTACAAATCAAAGCAATGATGACAGACTGTCCTGTGCCTCTAATTAAGCTGCTAGCGCAAAGAGACATATTGACCTTTCACTCATAACCCACTCTAACTGGATATAATTACAGAGTTAGCTGCAAGTCTGGACTGAATAAAACATGGAATTATTTTAAGAAAAATACATTATTTAAAATATTTTAGCTGTACTTAATACAAAGGAGAAAAATTGTGGTATAAAAATACTTTTATGCCACAATAAATATATAAAGTGCCATAATGATACATACCACAAAAACCATTCACAATTTGTCCCATATTAACCACAAACTTAATTAGTTTTTGTAAGCATTCTGTGTGACTCTCCAACAGAAATTAGTGCAAAATTGTTGAGTGACAGGAAAACAATATGTGCATGTTGAAACATCTTTAATAAATAAAATCGGAGCTCATCTATCTCAACTAACTAGTTTATAATATAGCAAATACAAGCTTTGTTATGAATATCTCAAAGAGCACTGATCAGGCCACCACCTGAAAATGGCAAGAGCAGAGAATTGATTGGAAGATGGATGGAGTTAAACATAGGACAAAGGTGGGCGAAAACCTGAGGTTCACCTTCCAGCAGGACAACCACCCTGAACATACAAACAGAGATATAGAGTCGAAGTCCAGCTCTAAATCCAATTAAGAATCTGAGGCAGGACTAAAAGATTCCTAAAGATATAATCTGATTTAGTTTGACCTATATTGCAAAAACAGAATGGGTGAGAGACTTACACAGAAAGATTTGCAGCTGTAAATATAGCAAAAGGTGGTCCAAAATGCCACACTTTTTCAAATACCTGTTTATAGAAAAGAACCAAAAAAAACATGTATCACCTCCCCTCCACTTCATGATAGTGCACTACTTTATTTAGCTGTATCCTATTAAATATGATATTCTGATATTTGTGGTTTCAATGTGACAAATTATGTGAAAAGGTTTATGGGGTGTGAATACTTCTGTTAGGCCCTAATCCTCTCTATCAATGATCAGCATGTATACTGAGATATGTTAAGTTTCCACTGAATTGATTCTTGTGTGGGCAGTGATTATGTAACAGCTGATTAGCTTGTTTTTTGTTGTGAGTCCACTCCATCCTAGTGGACTTTGCACTCTAAAGAAGAAATTGTACAGAGTCAGCAGGCCTTGGTTAGCTTGTTTATTAGCTGAAAGCTCAAAAATGATCTTCCTTCTTAAAACAGTAAAAATGAACCAGAGTTTTTTGATAAATTTCCAATAAGGTCCTCTGTTTACCGACATATGACCCCAATCCAACCACTCTGCAGATTGGAGATTCAACACTTTCAAGGCACAGGCAAGCACTTTCTCTGGCCTTTCAGTAATTAGCAGCCTCTTCCGGACTGCCAAACCACCCGCCTTCTTTTTTCCCATAACAAACCCCTGCAGCTGCAGAATTCTCATCTTGTCAGAGATTAGCCAAACCACTGCACTGGTAACAACTATCTTCCCTCTGCTCCAAGGACAAAGAGACAAGAAGAAAGGCACCCTCTAATTTGCCAGAGATCAGGCTACAGCTGAATAACAGTGCCTTCAGGATATTCACAACAATCAGTTTGCATTGGTTGAGTTGATGTCTGAGTGGAAACTACAAACTAAGATGGGGTGGGATTGTTGGAGCTTAAGAAAACCTCGTGCTACATTTGTGATCAAGTTTTACTTTGGTCCTTAAATAGGCCATCAAGTTTTATTGCTTTGTTCTTCAAACCATCACATCACCCACAGAATGTTTCCCTGCACTCAACTGGAGACAGTGGGATGCAGTGTAAAGTCCTTGTTACTGTGAATTTAGGGCAAATGCCACAAACGGCTTGCTGTCGTGATGTGTCAGGGTCAACCATTCTGCTCTAAAACACTGACACAGGCTTTTCAAAGACAGGGCTTTATCCCAGAGTCAACAGACCACAGGGTGATAATACCTGTTGTGAGATCAGAGCTAGGAAAACATGGAGTCAATGTGTCTAAAAGCACAGTAGCAGAGTTTTTTTTTTCTCAGAAAATACAAATAAAGCCACGTGCCTGTTACCATTCTCTTTTTTAGCCTTTAATATTTGAACAAAGGCCGAGAGGTATGTTCTCAGGAGCTGCTAGTCAAGTTTTTTTTTTTTCTTCCTCAAAACAGCACTTAAAGATTCTGACTAACTGAAACCATATTGTGATGAAGACAGTTTGACATTGCATTGAATAAGTATTTCATATTTTATAATAGAACCCAATCTGTTTTATTTTTTTTCTGTTTTATATTTTTTTGTACAATGTACAATCATATGAAAAACTTCATCTTCATGTGTTAGTATGGCCCAGTCAAAGTCTAGTCAAAAATTTGTTGTTTGACAACACTCTCTAAACTTATGTTTTCATAGCAGAATGGGTAAAAACTTAAACTCCACATGTACCGAGTCGTACAGCAATAATTTCACATCCTTATCTAAAAAAAAGAAAATAGAAAAATATGCATTGTTTTCCTTCTACTTCACTTTGATACAATACTTTTGTTCTAACCCCTAATATCCAACATAAAGAACACTGAAGTTTCACTTCTGATTAAATTAAACTGTGTAAAGTCATAAATTTGAAACTGAGACAATTATTCAGAGTGCACAATAGTGGGGAAGATTGAAGCATTTAAATTCCAGAAACTGAACCAAAACCCTAAAATTAATGAAACAGCTTCTTTTTTGTTTGCTGAGATCCCACCTAGGTTTTGGCTGACTTCCCCTCGATAGAGCTGAACTCACAAACTTACACACTTAATCCCAAACTTTTTTACCTTTTCCCATGTTGTCACACAGATTAACACACTCTAACCCAAATACCTGCATGTCGAACTCTGAGAAACTATGCCTCAGGTATTACTTGGTACCACTAAGCTTTGTGCTTGACGTGCAAGAACAATATTCATCACTTTAGACACTGTGAGACCCTTGCATTTATTATTTAGTTAATTGAACTAGCTGCTGAAAGACCAAATTAACCTAACTGTTCTGTTGTGTCTTCCCCTCACTTTTTCCTCATGCATAAGCACTTCTTTGGTTTCCATCTATCATGTTGCATCAGCAGCCCTCTCTTTTCACTCACCTCAAACTCTGGCCCGTCTCCAGAAGAAGATCGACCCAGCTGTAAATCTAATTTCCATGATTCTCTGTAGAGCTTTTATTTTTACAGCCTCGCACAGAGCAAAGCAAACATGGCCTTCTCAAAATGTGGCCCATCCAGCCACTGTAAGAGTAAAATACAAACTTATTCCAGAGCATGCATGAAATAAAAATTTAAAAAAAGAAAAGAAAAAAGCATTTTGGGGGGATAAGACAAAAGCCTTTGTGTCTGCTTGCTCTGACGCAGAATGTGATTGGTATTAGATTTCAGTGCAAAACAGTCCCGGATATTAAAAGCCTGTGGAAAGTCCGCATGTAGGATCTCCGTCCCAGAAAACAACCATGGATTTGTTCTTTCTTTCTAGATCAATGCGGGTGGGAGACACATTATAAATGAGATCAGTTGTTCATTTTCTCGAACGCAAGGGTATTACATTTTGCATCTGCTGGCAGAGCTCTGACAGACAGACGGAAGTATCTCTGGTAACCAGGGTCTTTCTGCTGCCTTGCTCCCCAATCAAAAGCGCACAGACAAACACACACAAACACACACGCAAACACGCACAGACACACATCCATATGAAATTAAATTGACCCACAGAGATTGAGTCTGCAAAGATGGCATAGAGAAGTCTGTTTCCCTGCCTTGTAAAATTGGATGCAGCTTTGGACTTCAGTGCATTGTTACTACTTGTCAAATGGACGCTTTAATTGCCTTATAAACCATAAGGCTTATAAACATTTTGTAAGATGTACAGTTTTACTATCACGTCCAAGTGTGGCTGGAGGAATCATGGCCTTATGTAGTGAGTGTGTGAGCCTTTTTTATGTGTGCATTTAGGTCAATGAAGTGGTAACAAAGCAGGGTGCTCATTATTTATAAGGTCACTTAGTGTCGCAATGACCATGAATGTCACCTGAGCTACCATGCTTGCAGATCTCAGTTGAATTGCTTCAGGGATGGACTGATGTGGGCACATGAAAATATAAGCCATTGCATACATACAGCATTGTTATATACTGTAGCTTGCGGTACTTTAGCTAATATAGAGTATGAAACAAAGTATATTCAAATAACAAAGACCACATGTAGCAGATTCCTTTTCTTTACAATCCAATAATAGAAAGCAAAAGAAGAAAAATTATGGTTAAAAAGGTGAAGTAACAACAAATGCAAGCAAGATTGCATACTGCTGCAATTAATTTAGCCCCATTTCCTCACAATCTAAGCATTTGTTCAGTTCTTTTATATATTTGATTATTTTCTGCATTGCTTTCATCTTTATTTTGCAATTGTGCAGTTTGCAAGTAAGACCAATAATTATGTACAACCTGAAAACAAAGCTCAGTGCAGGATAATCTGGGATCTTGTCTTATGAAAAATGATTTCAGATATCTTACCTCGGCTCCACTTCCCCTGCTGCTGTTGTCGTTCATCATGTTCCAGCAAGCAAGCTGCTGCAAACTGAACTGTAAACTATCCCGTTAAAAGAGAGGAGAGGACTGTACCTGCAACCATATCCTTGGCAGGGCAGCAGCTGCACATTTAGTTTTACTGATATAGTGACACAGCATCGTAAATTTGTGTAAATATACCCTCTACAACAGTTTGTCTCTATGATGGGCGTAGGAAGTATTTCACAACTATTAGCCTTTTGCAACAAACCTGTGTGAGGATGTTATAATCATACCTGCCTACTAAACTGGCTAACTATTATGTTAGAAACATAAGAAAGGTGCTAAAACCACACAAAATATTATTTTTCAATGGTAAAAATATAGGTTAATAAAAAAAAAAAACATCAAGTACAATGCTTTGGAAAGTATTTACATCCCTACCAGTAGGTGGACTCTTTTTACTATGTCATCAGATGACAATGGTTAGATTAGATCTTCATACCAGATCTATTATTTTTGACAAACAGTTGCCTGAGGCAGTGTTTTTCAACCACTGTGCCGTGGGTGATCGTCAAGTGTGCCATGGAAATTATCCAATTTCACCTAACAAATTAATTATCTGCAAATAATATGCCGTTTTCGAGTGTCTGTGCTGTAGAAGTGACTAGCAGTGTAATCATGCAATTTCCTTATCACCAGATGGCAATAGGTACATAGCATTGTACGTTAAAACAAGATAATTAGTGATAAGAATTAATATATATTTAATATATGCGACT